>JFFI01001283.1:0-12937 GCA_001563125.1 Colletotrichum salicis | reverse complement strand
GAGCTGAGGCCCCTCCACATTCCCGCTGTGCCTCCCAAGACCTCCATCTGCTTGATTCGGCCAGTGACCGATTCTATCGGCCGAGTGATGATGACATAATCATACAAAAGGTCTTATGAGTCTCCCCCTTCTCATTTTCGGTCTTTGGTGGTCGGACGGTGGATCTTTTGGCTTTCGGGATGCAGCAGGATGTCGTCAGTAGCCGCGGCCCGGCATGAAGCAGGGCGCTTGGCTGGAAGAAAGCTTCTAGATTGACTGGAGCTGTTTGATAATGGTAGACCGTAAGTGCAGTGTGGAAGTTCCAAATGAGATGCGTGGAAGGACCGATGAGATTCATGCGGGAAGCCGCCTACATCACGTCCATCTCATTACCTACCTCCTCTCCTGGGACTAACGAGACTTGTTTCTAGGCCGACACGCCGAGTAGGCTCAAAGATAAGTGTGTTCCCTACTACCTCAGATTGACGAGTCTTTCTTATTTCTGTATGAAAACAAGGGAGGAGACTCAGATATGATTTGAATGTACGGAATAAGTCTGCGACTCAAACGCCGGCTGCCATAGGAGAGACATCATCAGCAGCGCGAAATGAGAATCACACAGCCCGAGTGCGGAATCGGCCTTCACGATAGGACAGTCGACTCCTGACGCTTACTCACTACTAGTAATGCTATACAGTTTGTCTACATCATGAGTGTTTTGCTGCTCAGAGGCTCTGGCACTCACTTGAGTGATGGATTCGCTAGACAGCCTTGACTCAGGCGACGTTCGTTGAGTGCTGCTTTTCTTAGCAAAGCATCCAAAGATCTATCGTCATGAGTTTTGATTGCTGTACTTACGATCCCCGCAAATTTTAGGCCGTCTTAAGTTGATTATGCTTGAATCGGCAGTGCGCTTCTTCCCCGGCCGCAGCTATGAGTATTGAGTCCCACCATCAGATGCCGCGTCATCCGTCCTTCGCGCCCGGCGCTCAATCTGACACGGCCCTTGCAGCTGCGATGCCGCCACTGGACAAGCCTAGCTATGGTTCCGGCCGGAATCTCATTCTCCTGGTCGCCATTGCGGCCTCCCTGATCGGCTCTGTTGTCGGTGCCTTGTCTTGGCCCCGGAGGTGTCTGTTGTGATTGCCGGGCGGATACCGGCTTTGTGAACAATCTTCGACTCAGCGCGGCGGTCAATGAGCGATTCTCCTAAGGTACTCAAGGTCCGTACCATGACCTGATGCTGGAATCACAGGTTGAATCCAAGCTGTTCGACAATTTTCACTCAATAAGTTCAAGAGTAAAGCACGTGTCGTAGTGTTTTCGGTGTTATGTTGACAACCAGCCATAGCCCCGTGTCCCGCGGCGCTTCCTCTTAAGATGGGTGGGTGCCTCCTAAGGATAACGACAGTCGACTCATCGAGTCCCGAGTACATCCTGACAAATTGCCTCCCTTTACTTGTACTTTAGCGAGTCTTGTTTACTGACACGACCTGGTCATTGTCCGTCATGCTCATGCGATCTGCTCACATTCCGCAGACCAATCATCCCCCCACCTCGTTGACAGGGAATGCTAGTACTGCTTATTGTCGTCGGGCGTGTAATACTGCCCTATAAACACTGTAACCTATGGTGACTACATTAGCATTTCCTAATCTTATTACATGCTGACGTAACGGAGAAAGCACTGGGAATTCAGATCATAGTCGGAAAACAACAGAACAAGGGAGGCGAGTCAGCCGGCTACATAGGAAGTACGCGGGCCTGGCAGGTTGATCGCAGGTCTACTTCAGTGATATTGCAACCTAGGAAGCGGACCCGTTATGTGAGATTTCAATATGCCCAGTCACAACGTGGACAGTGGCATTGATAGTTGTAGTGCTGCTACTTTCGCTATCTTGACGTTGAAAGAACTATAGATTTTGAATTGACAAGAGGCCAAGAGCCGGTTAGCTTCAACTCCTTTGACAATATGAAAATAAACCCATCCGACCTCTTTTGAAAAAGTAGAGCCTGGCCATGTCTATCCTGTTAACCCCATCTCATCGACTTCCGCTTCCAATTCTCTCTCTGCCTGGTTCAGCCCACCTATCCAATCTTCCACACCCTCCAGCTCCTTGGGCGACAGCTCGGCGTAGGGCTTCCTCGGCACGCCTCCATAACCTCTCCAGTATCTGATTGCCGCCTTCATACCCACGATCCCCTTGACAAAACCGAATAAGTCCGCTGTCGCGATGTCTTCCTCCAGAGGTGCCGCCTCACCGAACTCCCTCCGGCAAGAGAGCTCCCTGACACGCACACACGTATAAGGCGCGAGGTTAGCGAGCTCCACGATACTTCCGTTACTTCCGTCCGCCTTCGCCTCGAATACCTGGCGCTGTAGGACATATCTGGCGCTACTGCCGGCGACAAAGAACCCTTGAGGCAAGTCGTATGCCGCCCGCGCGATTGTACGTGTATATGGTAAGTTGTCGTCCTCGAGAGTGACGCCGACGGCATTGGGGTGCTTCGCGATGCGGCGAAGGGCGTCCGCAGTAAGAGCTGTGGGTTTCAGTCCCGCTGCCACCATCGGGGGGTTTTGAATGACAAGCGGGATGGGAGACTTGTCCGCGAAGTCGTAGAAGTGCTGGATAATGGTTTCATCGTCGTCGAGGGAAGAGGCATAGGAAGAGGCATGGTAGCTTGGAGGTAGTATAGTGCGTGAGACGCGCCGCTCTCAGCTGCGTCCTTGCAGAGTTGAAGTGCTCCGCGCGTCGACTGGGCTCCGCACGCGGCGATCAATGGAGGGTTGTGACTACTGAAATCGGTGTGACATTCTCGGTGGATGGTGTCGGCAGCGCACCTGATCATGGTGTTTTGTTCTTCTCTTGTCAGGTGCTCTGCTTCGGCAATGGAGCTATGAATGACGATGCCTGCTACTCCTGCTTTGATGATTCTGGTGAGATGAGTCTCGAGGGTTCTTGTGTCGACATCCTCGGATTCTGTAAAGAAGGCGAGAGTAGGGGCGTATATTCCGCCAGGGAGGCGAGGATACGTTGCTTTGGGTGCCCCGTACGAGGGTCCCGCCTGCGGGCTTTTATCCCGGTTGTCAGCCGGCATCGTTGTTGAGAATGTGTTGAAGTCAACATTGTACAAAACTATGGGAAATGCATAAGGTAAGGAATTTTGGCTACATCAATCAGAAAGGCCAAGAAATCGAAAGCGAACCGGGCAGCTCGCAACTTTATGCAGCATACTTGGAACGAAACCATCAGGGGTCTCGGTGTGAACTTCACCTGTTCAAGTATCAGGTGTTAATGTAACAGGGCTCACATGTGAGCAAAGTTCAATATGGCCCCCTGATGTGCATTTCGGTGAACAGGTGGCGTTGCGAGAAGTTGGGGAGTAGTTCAAGGTTTGGGCGGGCATGGATTGACGTTGGGGTGGCTGCTTTACCAATGAAATATCCTACCTATTTCGAATGCGCCGCTAGACGGTTGAATTGAGAGTGTGAAATCAAGGGTTAGTTCAGTAGATTTCCGATATTGGCGCATCACAAGGTGCGCCACTACGACATCTTCTGAAGAACTCATCCGGTCACTTGCTTCTTCTCGCAACCCTTGCCGAAACCTAATCCCTGACGGTTTAAGACAGGAGAAATCATTCTGCATATAATATTGCTGCCATGTCTAGAGCTCTAGCTTGCGTCAAAGTACGCTCGATACATTAAGCTGCATACCTGGTAAACGCTTACCAGCGTCACGCGTGCCAGCCGTGCCAGTCTAGGTACATGTAGTACCTTCAATGTTCGTAAGTTCATTTCTTAATTTGCAGGAGTCTTCAACTCATTGCTTCAATCTTCAATTATACATGATTGGGACCGAACTAATCGGGCCGCGAGGGATAAATCTTCATCACTGGATCCAACGGCTTGAAGAGTTGTCGATGTTCCCGGAGCCTATGTCGTACGCCCATGATACCAGGGACATGGCCTTTCATAAGACATCAAATTACACCATTGAGATACCCTTTTGTATAGATCCAAAATTCAAATAAACTTCGTTCCCGGTAACACAGAGCATGCCTGTGCCGTACTGTCGTCGCCCACCTCACTTCACATGGGTCTGAAATGCGTGGGGTCTTCTTCTTACGATTGGCCTTCCTCTCACATCTCCACACCACATTGCATCCGCAATATGGATCACCGGCGTTGTGGCAGAGTGGTCTAATGCGCAAGACTAGAAATCTTGTTCCTTCGGGAGCGTCTGTTCGAATCAGGCCAACGTCGATTACCTCTTGTTTCCCCTCGCAGTTGCATTGTGTCAACCTTCAAGTATGTTTTGAAGTTTTGTGGTTCCAAACTTCCAAGTGTCGGTCGAAAAGACTAAGTAAGACGTTGCGCTAAGGCAGTCAGCTAAGTATACATCATACACGCATTTAGTGTATCAGTACTTCTAAAGTTTTTGAAGACGAACTCCATGTGCCGTTCAAGAAAGTACATGTACCTAGGTACCGTTGATATTTGTTCATGACTTTTTAAGAATCCAAATTAGTAGTACTTCTAACTCGGACACCTTCGAATTGTGGCATATTACTTTCACCAATTTCCGTGCTTATACCATCTTTACTTTCCAAGTAATGCGGCTGAGAAAAACATTCTTCTAATCTCGAACTACCTAGTACACATACATCAGCTCTTGTGTAACCTCACGGGTGTCTACCCCAGAACCAAGTTAAAGAAACTCCGATCAACGCTCCGTCCTATATATCTCTCTTCATCTCGGACTCGAGCCTGTCCATGTCTTGGGTAGTCTGGAGAGTGTCGACGCCTCCAGATTCAAGTATAGATAGCATTACAGGCTTAGCAACCTCGGTGGCTATCTTTCTCATCGACTCTCGCATCATGACCTCAACGCTGAAAGTGTTCCAGACTTTCTCATCGACATCCGTAAAACCAGCGTCTCGAAGCACGAGCGGAAGTTGAGCGGGTATGCTGTATCGGGTTTTCAATGCCCGCAGGACGAGAATTCCAAGACTGCCTTGTGTCTAGACCAAGAACTTTGTGTGAATGGCTTACAATGGATTGCGACCGAATTTGATCGACCACAGCAACCTGATCCTAGACCACTCATCGAAAGCGTGGCTAGGCGGGACGCACTTCCAGGACGTGTCGCCTGCTTCTTCCCAGTGAATGTATCCCCCGGGACGCAACAGTGTAAACGCGTTCGTAGCCAAGGTCTTCCAGTCTTCTTTCCGCATTCAAGACTTAATCAATTTGATGTGTACCATGTCGAATGAACTGCGCATTTCTTCTGGGAAAGACTTCAAAGCATTGTGCTGCAAGAGAGAGATATTTGGAGGTAAGGTCGATGGAGAAGGAAACTTGGTGATGTCCATGTCGATACCTCGTAGCTCGACAGAGGAGGGAAGCAACTGGGCCATATCTCTCAGCCAGATGCTGGTGCCAGTCGCGATTTCGGCGACCCGGGTGGTCGGTTGGGTTTTTTTTTTTAGATATGTCAGAATCTATTGGGGACAGAGACCACCGCAAAGAGGGAGAAAGATGTTTTTATGATTGTACTCGAGTCGCTCACGCTCTTTGACGAGGTCGCCGCGGTTGAGGGCGTAGATGGTAATTATCTTGGTCTTTGTTCCATGGCTCCAAGCCAGCGTACGACTGCGGGTGGGATACTGCTTCCATTGTGCAAGAGTTCTTCAGAAAAGGTTATATGTATCGTCTAGACCTTTGTCGACAAGGAGCGAAATATCAGCGTGCAGGGACCAAGAGCCTTTTATAGACCAATGTCACACGAAACTAAGCTCTCAACCGAGGTAGTAATTGAGTTGAAGACAAGAGAAGCTTTGGCCAATCGCTCGAGGAATTGCTATCAACGCTGAGCTGTATCTACTACAAATTAGGCTTTCGGGACTTGGTCATCAGAACCGCGATTGGCGGATGATGTGTTGTTCGGGCACAGTTATGATTGTTCGAGAACAGTCTAAGATGCGGCTCAGAAGACTGACTCTAACCCAGCATCCTTGGCATCGCCGAGTTCGGTTCCGGCATATAGTCTCGGGCTTAGGTGCTACAATAGGTACTTGGCACATGTAGGAAGATACAAAGTGTCGCGATGGCAAGCTTGCGTTGAACTAGTAAAGAAACTCATCGCCATCGCTGTGGGCATCTTCCACGTCTTTGCAGGAATACACCAGCCGCTCTCAAGATATTCTGGGGAACGAGCAACAACAAGCAGCTCTGTGAGGCAACTGACTTGCAACACCACCGTATATAGCACGCCGTAGTTGTCAGCATAAAAGGACCCGTCCATGCCATCTTGTATCTATTCTGGCGTCTGGAGCTGATGCCGGAGGCAAATCCCACGGAGAAGGACTAGGACAGCAGAACTCAGAATACGACCTCGGGAGTCTGATGCATTCCTCCATCAAGAGAAAAAGCTGCTCCATGATCGATATTTCATCACTGTTCCCGTATGTCTAAACCCCTACACGAGCCTACAACTAGAGACCCGCTATGGCGAAGAGAGGATCGAGCCTTCCTGGATGGCAACCCGCCAGACCACCAGAAGCAGACAAAAGTCGCAATCACTCTTCACTCCGCTCAAAACCGACACTGTCGACGGGCCCCAGTGCTCAAGGGTATGTCATGCCAGAACGTGTCGAATGTTTTCAACACAGTCCCATGAGATACTGAAAGTCTAAAACCTCGCAACAAAGTTGCAATATGCTAAGAACATCACAATTCTGAGGGGATCAGCTCCTCCGAGCACGGGAGACTTTTTCGGGCTTCTTGCCCTCTTATAGACTTCTCGGTTCTTCTTGCTACCAAGGTGCAACCGTTACCAAAAATGTCCGCTGAACTTACTTTTATGGTTCAGCAGATCTGTGGGTATCAACTCTCACCAAGGGTGAGGGGGCAAAATAGAAATATCGTCCGCATCCAAGGAGGAATGGTGCCAAAACCTTTAACATCGACACAAATTCAAGCAGGATACCCACCAAGCCGCAGAACCTTGCACTGTGGCACGCAGAGCAGCAAGAATTGGTAGGAAAGAGGCACTGCTGAATGAAGGAGGCGTGGTTGAGTCTTGCTGTTTCTGACATCGAGGTCAGAGTGGAAGATAGGAGTCAACTGTTTACACAGTTGGGCACTTGACTAGCTGAGGTAGGTACTCAAGGTACATGAACCATGAATCTCGGGTTTCGCCCGAGCTTGGAGAGGAGACCACAAATCCAAAGGGGCTAGCCTCGAGACACAGAAACCTACCGAAGTCATGTGGATACTGGCGCCGTAGCCTCCGTCTCGGGACGTCCCGACCGGGATCGACGTTCCCCGCACCATCGGGGGGCATGCTTCCGGGCTATCGTCATCTCAGCCGTACGACGCTCACGTCAAATGGCTCTTGGCAGAAAGAGCCATACAAGACATTGCAGTCTTTTGGGATTTCAGCTTGGAAAGCCGGGCATGTAATTCGCGTCGCAAGCAGTGCAGGCTTCTTCATCCTTTGGATGGGGGCCTTTGTGGCCGAGAGCTGAGGTGTAAGTTCTCCTAGTATAGCCGTGGCGTTGAAACATTCCGGAGCCGGCGTTGGTGCGCGGCGCTTTACCGGCAATTCAACGATGCCACGTTGTGTATCCGGTAGTTTCTTTGAGCGAATTTTTCAAGCCTTGATGTGATTGTATCTCCCAATTCTTGGCTCGCACGTCGATGCCAAGCTATAAAAAGCCTTACCCGGTCCCCTTTGGCCAAGTTTGTTACCCCATCTACTAAGATTCAAAACAGAATACGGCAAAGATTGACCAGCAATCTAACCCAACTCCTCGAAAATCAAACAAAATGAAGCCTCTGCCTGATAATATCACGGAGTTCATGAAGGCGAACTCCGACTCCTTCCCAGAAGCCTTTCTGACCTGCTGGAACGACACCGCAAGCGATAAGTACCAGATGAGCGTCCACGACTTTGAGCAATTCCCATGTCTTTACTACAATACCTGTGATTGCCCGAAAATGGAACCCAAGCCGGATATCGCGGGGAAGTGTGTGAGTTGGAGATTCCAGACACCCCGAGTCGACATGATTGTTTGGCTGATTTCGTTCACTGAGTCCAGGTCGTGATTGCGTTCACCATGACTGCTTTCTTTACTCTATGTTTATCAATATACTGCTTCATCGTCGGACGTACCAACGAACAGCGACAGACATTCAATCCGGTCGACCGGTTTGTTCGCAGACGCATATCTGAGCCTCTCCGCCACTTCATGTATCGGATGGGCGTCAACCCTGACTTACAAGCTCTCATCGCCTACGACCTCGTCAATACTTTTAGCGACCTTCAGCTTGTGACAGGCCTCGCCATTTTAGTTGCCGGATTCACAGAGATAGCCCAACGCAAGATCTCGGTTTACCATTTTCTCATCGTCACTGACCTCGCATGGTTCTGTACCAACTCTCACCTGCTATCGCTGGTAGTCACTCGAAACATGAGAGATAGTGTCAAGAGAACGCATCCGGATCGTTACAATCGCGAGCAAACCGAACTTGCAGCACGTCTCAGTCGCGCCCTCCGGATCCTATTGATGGTCTCCACATTTGCATTCCTCATGTTCGCGTTCTGGGCCACTGGGTTCGAAATGGCCTATGTCTACTTGAACTGCCCGATGGATTGCATGTTGGTCGAGCAAAAGGGGGGTGGACCTTGGAACCAGATGGTGGCCAACATGGTCTTGATGTCGTACTTTTATGCAGTACAGGTTTTCCTCACTTGGCGCACTGGTCGTGTCTACTGGATGGACCACGTCAGGAGGTTCCTCATCGACAAGCAAGGCCAGCCAGTCAACGTTTTGAACCCAGAAGTGGTTTTCAAGCGATGGACAGAAAACAAGGTGTGGAAGGTGCTGAAAACTTTGCCCCTGGCCTTGTGGTACTTTGTCGCGTCTGAAACCGGGACGCTGCTTGGACTGACTGGTTATTTCACATTTGGGTTATGGTCTCTGCTCTTCGATCGATGGGCCGCACGCGTGCTCTTAGAAGGAGTCAGTGAAGACGATGAGATCGCATACAGCCAGCTCGTCCCACTGTTCTTACTCATTATCCCCTTCATGGGCATCTTTGAGTCTTATGCTCGACATTCGAAGGAGGTCAAGGCGTGTGCCACAGAGCTGGAAAGTCGGATATCGGAGGGATCTTGAGGACAAATTCGTTTCATGCGAGTGGTGAACCTTGAGGAAGAACTGGGACGAAAAGGAAAGACACGGGGATACAGGGTGACGCACAAGATACCTTTTGGCTTAGGCAAGGAGAAAGAATACCCAGAGATGCGGAATGCCATAATTCGCCGAACATCGGATTGATTTTGATTTGGAGAAAATGTCAGCTTTTTTGCACGGTCAAAGCAACATGGCGGTGTTCATCGTGTGTTTGCCCTCAGGGGCTCGCCAGCACGTTCCCATCGTTGCCTCTTCCGGCGGTGTCACGGATCGTCGAAGCGTTGCCACTTTCAACCACCAAGAGGCGTACGAGGAGAAACCGTCAGCCGGCAAGGCAGATGTCCCATGAGACATGAAGAAGCCACACCAAGCAGAGAGTGGACATGAAAACGTCGAGATTTCACAGAATCTCTACGGAATTAGGGCGGAATGGGAGCAAGAAATGGGAACAGGCACCCGGTACATTTGCCCAGCGCCACAACGCTAGATAGAGCGCGAATGTCTCATTCCCCGGTCTTTCATACGCATGCCAATGAGAGTGCCACCCATTCCTGACACTTTTGCTTTGACGCTAATGTCCCGCCTCCATCAAGCTCTTCTAAACGCGTCCGGCGTAGCGGTGGCTGAGCGTAGGGACGTGTTTTACAGGTCTCCCGGCACGAGACGATGAGAGGGCGGGCCGAGGATGCCAGGCAGCGTGCCTTTGCCATGCCAAACGAATGAGGGTAAGAATTTTGTGTGACGCAACTTTTCTTGAGATGCTTCAGAAGAAACCTGCATGGTTTCCTGGTACTCATGCAGCTCAGGGATCGGCACGATCAGTTGGCCTCCTGAAGATATACGAATCTAGCCATATACCTCACTGGGTGAAACCAAAGGGCAGACCGTCAGCCTCTCCCGCCAAGCTCACATACTACACAATTCGAGGCACAAGTGCGTCGGTAGATTTGATATAAGACGACCGTCACTCTTTCCCAAGTAGGAGATGAAGGACCGGACGACATCAGAACGTGCATTCACCTCATAGATCACCGTCATCACTCACCATCGCCTCCTCTCGCCCGTGCCCACGGCTCAGACATCGCCCGCAGCCATATCAACCCATCCATCACCCAACGCTTTAGAGACGACCCATCACCCACACTCACGCAGTCTCACATACACTCAAAATGCGTCCCTCAACCTACTTCCTCGCAGCCCTCTGCGCATCAGCAAACGCCCTCCAAGCCATAGACGTACCAAACCGCGCCAGCGAAGCCATAGCAGCCGCCAACGCAGCCATCAAAGACCGCCGCGACCTCAACGCCTGCAACTCCGTCGCAACCTCTCTCCTGCCCAAGATCACCGACGGCGTGCCCACGCCGCCCGCCGACGTGGCAGCCTACATTGCGCTCTCAGTGACCATCACGGACGCCTGCTCCGACCCGACCATCACGGGGTCCATCGGCTCCGCGTACTCGACCTACGCGTCGTCGTACACGTCTTGGAGAGACAAGCACATTACCGACTTCCGCGCGCTGTGGCAGGCTTGCAGCGACGTTCCGGGTGCCGTTGACGTTTTGCCTACGGGTACGGATCAGTGTAGCTCCGTCGTGGCGCAGATTACCAGCGCGGGGCCGGTCAACGGCGGCGGGTCCGGGGGTATCGGATCGCACAACGCTGCTGCTAGGCCAATGGAGACTGGTGCGGTTGTTGCGGCGGCGGCTATGGCTGGGTTCGTTGTTGCCGCTATTCAGTGAGAGTTGGCTTGGTGCATGTGCTCTTGACTGAAGAACTGGAACATGAAGGATGCGAGATGAAGATAGGGAAAGGAACTTTTATTGGCACGAGTTGATTGATGCCTTGACTGAGGAGGAAATAATGAGAATTATGACGTTGCTGGGATATCGCGGCCCTTTTCAAATAATATCAGACGTGAAGGAGAAACATACTTGATACTTTCATTCCCCTCGTTGAAGAAGCTGTCCATATTGACTCCGTATACGCCCGCTTCCATCTGGGATCTCAATGTTTCCTCCCACATGTCTCTTTCGCACTTGACATTATCATTAGGTTTGGTTCCAAACTATCTACAAGAATCTTCTTCATCATAACAAGACGGCAAAGTTCCAATTCTCCACCGCCGAGTGCGACTTTTTCAAGTCTCTCTTCAACCAGCACCGCAGCTCCGCGGCGCCATTGATCATGACGTTGCCCCACGATACGCCGGTGCACTGGGCCGACTTTGCGCAAATCTCCATGCAGTCGCCCATCGTGCTCGCCTGCGTGTTGGACATGTCAATGGCGCCGTCGTCGCCGCTGTAGTCGAGCCCGCAGAGCCGGAGGAAGCGCTTATCGGAGCCGATAACGTTGTAGACGGTGTTGTCTGCGTCTGGGCAGATGGCGTTGCCGCTCGAGGTTGCTGTCGGAGACGGTGTTGATGTGGAGGTGGTTGTTACCGAGGTTGGTATCGTTGTTGATGCGGTTGCGGTTGCTGTTGCTGTTGCTGTTGCGTCGCTGCTGCTCCGTGGCATGGAAGAGGAGCTGGACATTGTGGGCACGATCATTGTTGTCGATGTCGAGCTTGCGCCTGAAGTTGGCGTGGGCGTTGAGGTTGAGCTGTAGCCTTGTTACTCGAGATGCCCGCGCGCATGTCAAAGTTCAAGAGAAAACACATACCTCGTCGTTGCAGCGCTCTGGTCCGACTTCTGATTCGCGCCGATACCGACACCAACGCCAATGCCAACTCCGAGAACAACCGCGATAATCAGAGCGAATAGCAGCCAAAACACCCACATCTTCATGCCGCAGCACATGCGTTTCCTCTTGCGGTCACTGTCCTCCTCGTCGTGATCGAAAGCGCTCTGCCGAAACCCCCGCGTTCGAGCGGCCTTATCGTTGCCGGCGCTACCCGGAAGCGGCGGCGTGTCCTCGCGATAGAATGTAAACTCTTCATTGTTCATCGGCGTTGGGTCATCGCCGGCCCAGTAGACACTGGGGATGGACGCCTTCCCAAAGATAGATCCCTTTGCACTCCGGATGGTGGCCGCTTTGCGGGGTGACGGCACGGTGCGTTTTGCTTTGAGGTCGCGGGGGACGATCGGGTCCGGTTCGTCCGGCGGGGGAGGGCGGTCGTTCATCATCTTGTTACCGATGATTCCTGTCCCGTTGCCACTTTGATCTGGGCGTTTCCGATCCCTCTAGTTGATATCCTCCAGTTGCATGTCCTCCAGTGCTGCCCAGTTCCTATTCGATCCCAAGCAAATGGTTGGCAATTGCAATTGCCGATGTAAGGCCCTGCAGACAACAATTGCCAGAGTTGCTTTCTTTCTGTGGCAAGGCTGTTTGGCGTGGCATGTAGGTTGGGTTATACGGCGAGATCCCGCACCATTATCTCGGCCTTCCCGGGACGAGGACAGAGTTTCGCAGCCTTGCTGTGGCTGGACCCTTGGTTTAAAAGAAACGAATGTATCTCGAACCAATGCGACTTTGTTTCAAACGAGCGAAAGTGGGAGCGCAATGCGCTGCGCTGCCGCGAGTGAGTTGGGGTCCTCTGCCCGTATCCCAAACCCGAGCCCGTCACAAAGAGTGAACCGCTTTGTGGGATATTTCGCCTTCAATTGAATAAAGTAAATTGAAGCGAAACGTAATGAATGAGAGTGAGTGAAGGAAGGGAAAGAATGAAGGCGAGAGAGAAACGAAAAGTGGGCAAACAGAGTCAACCGTTGCCCGCGAATCCATGATCCGTTCAGGAAACTCTCCTCCCCCCCCCCCC
>JFFI01001282.1:0-19360 GCA_001563125.1 Colletotrichum salicis | reverse complement strand
TCAACGATAATACATCTTCGTGCTTTATGCCCAGCTATTCTTCTTCTTGAACCACTTGAGCGTCTCCAGCGCCGCCTGCACGCGCATACCCAGCCTGGCGTCAAACACAAACGCCTCCCACGCGATAACCTTATCGAGCCACTCCTGGCACTCGTCCATCTTCTTCTTGCGGTAGTCCGCCACGGCCTTGGCCTGGTCCTCAGCGTCCGTGGGCTGGTCTGCCACCGCCTGGCGCTTCTCGGGCTGGCAGCACTCAAACCAGGCCACGGCAGCCATCTCGTAGTGTGCTGTCGGTAAGGGATACTCGTCCTTTGATGGGCCTTTGAAAGCCGCTCTGTCTTTTCGTTAGCATTGCTCTTACGGTTACAACTCCCTACGTAAGGTGACCATCCAACGTACCTGTCTGCGCTGAGGACTTCCGTCTGCAGAATCGTCCTCGCGTCCTCAAAGCGTCCCAGGGTCCTGTAAATAGCCGCCAGGCAGATCGACCGGATAGAAGCCTCATCGGGCGTCTTCTTGACCTTCTCCAGGGCCTCGGCCGGTAGAGTGCATCGCTCCCATCCCAGACTCTTGATCGACATGTGCAGCTCCTCGTCATTCATCCTCTTTGTACCATTCCACAAGCTCACCATCTCCTGCGCGGGGCTGACGCAGACAGCATCCGCCAGATCAACCTTGAACTCCTTTGCGCGCTCCTCCCACTTTTGAATCTTGCGCGTGATAAAGGTATCAAACGGCAGCTGGCGCGCCATAAACTTCTTGCGTCCGGCCGTCGTCGGCGCCTTGCGGAACAGCTCCTCGGCCTTCTTCTTGCGCCGGCGCATCTCGTCCTCGTCCTTCGTCTCGGCGTGGAAGGCGTCGCGGTACAGCTCCAGCTCGGCGCACCCGGCCATGTAGTAGTACAGCGTGTGGCTCCAGTCGTTGAGCTCGAGGCAGCGGAGGAACGTCTTCTGCATCAGCTCCCAGTCCTGGTGCGACATGGCGGCCAGCGCGAGCTCAAAGGCGTTGAGGGCCGTGACCTGGCGCATCTTGGACTCCTGGCCCGTCGTCAGGAGCTGGATGGCGTCTGCGAGGCGGCGCTGCTGCGCCAGGACGCGGGATTCCTCCACGCGCCAGAGGCGGGAGTCTGGGTACCGCGTCCGCATGGAGGCGAGGAGGGCCTCGCATTTCTGCGCGGGGTACCCCACCATCTCGGCGTTTGCGTCAAAGTCCCGTTCGGCGGGCGTGATGTCCGCCTGGCCCAGGAGTCCGTTGTAGTAGCCCAGCAGGATCAGGCCGGATACGGCGCCGTTGAGGTTGTCAAACTGCGTGCTCTTCCAGAGCATGCGCACACCGCGCTCACGGTCGCCTCGGAAGCCGACGACGTACAGCAATCGAGAAAAGGCGGGCGGGACCATGCTGAGCATGAAGAGGAGCATGCCGAAGCACATGTTTGCGCCGCTGTGGATGAAGGCGTCGACGGGGTTCGAGAAGACGCCAGAGTCCGTGTCCGAGTCGTCGGCCATTTGCGAGGAGACCTGGAGAGGGGCGAGCTTGGCGTCGCCCGAGGGTGTTGATGTGCCTGAGTCTAGGCTGAGCGCGGCCAGATCCTGTGCTGGTGGTGCTGCTGCCTCCGTCGCTGAGCCGTTGACCTTCTTCTCCGCTGGCGTGGCCGCCCCCGATTTGGGCATCTCGTTGGCGTCTACGAATTCGATATCGCTGTCCGACTTGCGTTCCAGGTCGGCAAACTCTTCGTCGTCGAAGCTGCCGGGCATCTTCTCCTCACTCATCCGTTGCCGCAGCGGCGGCGGATCAACCTTGTTCTTGTCCTTCTCCAGCGCCTTGGCCTCCTGCATCATGATGCTGTCGAGGGTGACAAACGCCTTGCGGAGCTTATAGAACCCCTTCAGAGCCTCCGTCAGACTCTCGTGCAACACGGCGACAACGGCCGCCATGAGCTGCGACTCGGCGTGGATGAGCAAGAACTCGGTACCCGGCGCGTAGATCCTACTGCTGGTGGCGTCCCGTTCGGCCTTTTTGTAATCCGCCCAAGCCTTGGCCTCCGTGTCGGCCAGCCGTTTTGAGGCCTCGTTCATGACCTCCTTTTCGAAGCCGAGCACGGAGCGAAGGAACGTCGTCATGGCCAGGCCCAGCTGGTGAAAGGCCGAGTCGCCCTTGCGCAGACGCTCCTCGGCGCCGTCAATGTCGTCGTTCATGATGAAGGCGGCGGCTACCATGGCCTCTTCGATATCGGCCATTTCCTTGGCGGAGAGCTCCTTGGAGGAGAGGTTGACCGACGACGTGGCCGGGCTTGCATTGCTGCTTACCTTGCCCGCCGAGCGGAACCATGAGCCCAGTCTACTCATAGTGAATATGTGATGAGAGGGCAAAGTGTGAAGGTTTTCCCGTGGGCAGAATGCAACGTGGCCAACTACTAGAGAAAATGGGAAACAAAAAATCACGAGACGGGCTAGTCTTCACTGAGTCGGGACCTCGGGAGTTGACGAGGATGACTAGAAACCGGAAGTGCTCCGGCGAGTCGCTGACAGAATGTGAGTGTGTGAGTGGGAGTGAGAGAGAGGGGCTCGCGGCAGGCAAAAGAGGGCCGTGGATCCCAGCGACGGACTTTGGGCGCTGAAACAGAAACGGGTCGAGAGAGTCCGAATCTGGAATGCCGATTGGCGAAGGGGATGACGTCTTTTTTTTTCTTTCTTTTTTTTTTGCCTAGTTTGGCCGCTTCGTGTGAGCGAGTGAGTGAGTGAGTTGGGTTGTGCTTGTGCGTGTTTGTGAGTGCGAGTGTACCAGTCCGCAGCTCTCTGATGGAAGCTTCGATTTCGTCTCTTTTTTTTGTGTTGGTGGCGGCAACCCGGAGCTTGGCTGGGAATAAAAATGGACACAAGGGTACCCGATAAATGGCGCTGTTCGGCGAGGATAGAGATGGAGACAAAGACGCGCGAAGCTAAATCTGAGATGGAGAAGTGAGAGCCGAAAGCGGTCGAGAGCCGTGCTCAGTCACCTCAGTGAGCTTGGTGCTGGCTGGTGGGCCTTTTGCTTGTGGATTGGGGAAGCTCTCGGTATCAGAAGAGATGGTCCGGATGTCCTCGGTATCATGGGGGTTAAAGGCAAGCAAGGCTGGAGGACGAGCTCTTGCTGGTGACGACGTTGATGTGACTGCTGACGATAGGGAGGAGGTTAGAAAGGCTGGCCTAGGAAAATAGCATGAGGTAAGAGAAGAGGGAACAAGTAAGCCAAGGCAACAAGGTATGGTCGAGTACATGTAGGAAAAGAGGCTTAGGTGAGCGGCGGTAAATAGGAGCGCAGCTCAGCCGTTGAACAAGTCAGGGGTGCACGTACTGAACCAGTGAACAGTATCCGTACACGAAAGGAATTACCAGACGGGCCAAGAGTTCGCAACGGCCGTCATTGACAGGCAAGAGTGAGATGGGCCAGGGGTGTTTTGACAAAGTGGGTGTGGTGTATGCGGTGAGCGTTGCGCGTTGCCGTACAACTTACGAAGAACTGCCAAATACACGTATCTGCGGCTTCAGGGCATTGAAGAGGCAAGGTCAGAGAGGGACGGCCGAGCAGGTGGCGCGGGGCACGAGGGAGGGAGGTTATGGCGGGAGGGCAGCCCGGTCGAGAGAATGGGCTCGGATGGGTTCCTAGAGCTGGAGCTAAAAGTTTCTCGTTCATACGCCGGCGAGTCCACCGGTTGAGAATTGGGACGGGGGGGTGATGAGCAGGATGAGATGGGATGGGATGGTGCTGGTGAGCGTTGTGTGCACGTATGTTGGTTTGTGTATATATTAAGTGTACGGAGAGATGTCTGTAGAGATGCCCGGTAAGGCGGTACTGTAGGCAGATCCGGCTACATCGGCCGGAGTAATGTTCTTTTTAAAGAGAGGCGCTGCTTCGATTCACCAACGTACCCATACAGAAGTTGTGTAAACTCTTTAGAAAAGCCTCATTTTGGTGAGATGGGTAGGGCCCTTACGAGAGAGTTGAGTGATGAATCACACAGCTTTCCTTCGTAGCTTCTGAACCACTTTACCAGGGAAGATCTGCTAGTGAGATTCAAAAGAGACTGGACTCACTGGAGAGAGTGAGCAGAAGCAGAAAAAGTTACGACCTGTGCAGAAGTAGCGTCGTATTCCATGCCTTTGAGTGGTGGCTGAGCCTGCCGCATCCGCATCCGCATTCGCAATTTGGTGTGTCCTTGATCCATCGGCCCCAAGATATCCATGAGACTTCATTGATTGTCACTAATCCAACACTGCGGTCAGTGGGGGATGGCCCCGGGGTTATCGGGTCGTTCGGCTGCTGTCAATCCCCGAGTTACATCGGGGGCGCGTGCCTTTACTCCCTCCGCTCCGGTCCTCATCAGCCACTTTCATTACCTTGCAGTACGTTGAAGAATTTTCGTATCCTCACACGAGAATGAGCCTGCGTACGGTAGGGTTAGATTCCTCGGTTCATCGAACTTTAGTTGCGAAGCAGCTGGGAAGCCTGACGATGCGCATGAGCTAGCCTGGACTGATCCCTCTGGCATGCGCGCGGGAAGCGATCATTCAAAGTCCCCGAGACTCGACTCGACGCTGGAAGACGCCATTGCTAAGCAGCCTAGGGCCTGGGCATCGCCAGAGGTGCGGGCCCAAGGTTCCCTAGCCAAGAGATCATCCGCTACTGCATCTTGCATTGCAGGTAGAAGCTGGCGGCGTTTTCCTTGGTCCCTCTCCGACCATCTGGTCAGCATTGCACAGCATGGCTGGTTAATTTGAATAGGGGACACATATCAGAAATTCACATGTCCAAGGTTTGTGATGTTCTTCACAGATGGAAGAGCCATTGCATTCTCGACCGGGTAACCTAGTCGAGCGAGTGATGAATAGAGGATGCCCAGACTCTCTCCAGGAAGTGGTATTTGGAGCATCATCAAGAGTCGACTGACGGAAGTTTCCTTCGTCTCAACGTCCCAGACATCCGTCCCGATGCAAAGATCTGAGATGGTAGGCGATTGCCCCTTCAGGATATGCATAACGTGCCCGGCTGGTCTCGTCCCTTGGTCCCCCGGCCGCGTCGGTGCCTCGCAAGGAAGCCGCGCAATCCACACATGAGCGGGCTCGCGTGCTCAGTCCCCCCGAGTTGGACGAGGTACACTGGCAGCCGCTGCCAAGAGGTATCGTAGAAGGGGAAAGTTATGGACCATGGGTCAAAGCTAAAGGGGCACAGGAAATACCAAGAGGATGAAAGACATCTAGAAAGTGGGCAGGCCTCCCACGTTAGGTTTCGGCGATACGAGCATCATTTCTTGTCTTATTTTACCTACTTCTAGATATTTGTAGGCCAGTGTTATAGGGAGGCCCCTAGTCCAACTCAGTCTGAGTGCTTGCTGTTGATATTCATCCAAGGACAACCTTCGTTGGTCCTCACATGTTTAAAAGTCCTTGGATGAGAGGCGTAAAAGGACTTGTTGCAAGTGTATGAAATTGTGTTGTGAAAGAGTCGCTGGCTTGGAGAGTATTATCGTAGGTGTTTATGATGCATCGTAACCAAGTGGTCTATGGGTGCAAGTACCATTCTGGAGGTTTCAAAAGCTCTAGTTTTCTTCAGAGCAAGGCGACACTAAGAGGTCTCGATAAGATTGAAGATGAATTCCATAGTTCAATCCAGATATAGAGTGACAACAAAGAGTGTTTAAACTTGGTCTGCTAGCATAAATTGCAATGGGCACTGCTTCTCAAATAACTGTCAAGGGAGTGAGCATCTGTGTCTGCATCACTAATAATGGCCCATTAGATAGACAACCGCCACCTGGGTCTTAAGTCTATAGAGAAAGCCAACGAGAGCGAATGTTCAACATCATTGATCGGCAATGAGCAAGCGTCCTCGATTTCTTTGAAGGCATCCCCAGAATGTGACTGAACCTTCATTTCTTACTGCCTTGGACAGTGACGCCGAGTGAGTTTCTAACCCCGCTGCGTCACCTCCTCAGACTGAGCTCATTGCTCACAAAAAGGTCAAGAAAGAACCTCCCTTGGCACTGCGACGCTTCGACCTGGCTGCCTCTGACCTCACCCCACCACGCCTCTGAGGCAGCTACCCCGCCATCGGCCGAGACACCACCACGCTGACTACGGACTTTTCCACCCAAAGCCAGAACACCACGGCCAATCCAGAAAATCCATCGTCGCCAACACAACTCCATCACCAACCTCGACATTGTGCCCGCCATTTCTGCCACCAGCAACCAATACAAGAATCTACTTGTGACTCTCACAGGATAAGTCCTGCTTGAACCGACGCCAGTCAACAGCTCGTCGATCCTCCATAGCCCCATAGCACCATCCAGCTGCCGCCCAAGAGCTTCCAACCTCGAGGGTCCCCGGTTCCTAGTCGACAAAGCTCACCGACCACCAAGCTACCCAACTCGATCCCAGCATCAACACGCCAGATTACACCACCACCACACATCATCGCCCATCATGTCGAGCAAGCGCATCGCAAAGGTACGCCAAACCCCCTCCCCCAATCTCCCAAGACACACCACCACCATACCCATCCCTTACTAAAAAACCAAACCCAATCGCCCAGGAACTGACCGAGGTCACCACAACCCCTCCCACGGGCATGTCCATCACCCTCGCCCGCGACTCAGACCTCCACGCCTGGCACGTCTCCCTCACCGGCCCCGAAAACACTCCCTACGCAGGCGGCACCTTTGCCGTCCTCGTCGACCTCCCCAAAGACTACCCCTTCAAGGCCCCCGTCGTCAAGTTCGCCACCCGCATCTACCACCCCAACATCACAAACGACGCCAACGGCAACATCTGCCTCGGCATGCTCAAGTCCGAAAACTGGAAGCCCGCCACCAAGCTCGCCGCCGTCCTCGAGGCCGTACGCTCCTTGCTCGTCGAGCCCCTGCCCGATGACCCGCTCGAGGCCCGCATCGCAGACGAGTTCAAGAATAACCGCGCCGAGTTTGATAAGAATGCCAAGCTGTACGTTACGCGCTACGCAAAAGGCCCGGTTAGCTTTACCGCCTCAGAGGCGCCTGCCAAATGAAGCAAGCGAGCATGGCCAGTTCATAGTACGTTGTAGGAAGTGTCTTCATAACTACAGCTGGGTGGAAGACGACGACGACGACGGAAGAAGACTAGGACACCACGAGACAAAGTGCTGGAACTTCCTGGGATTCCAGTCATATCTAGGTGGTTTGAGCAAGAGTATCAAAAACGACGGCGTTGATCGGTCCAGATAGTGAGCATTAGCGGCGTTAAGGAGATGGGATTTCAGTGTTTTTCATGCTTTTTCATGGATATGAAATAGTCGCGAGACATTCAGACGGCATGAGCACAGCTTCGGCATCCAACCATTAGCCCATTGCGTGGGTCGATAGTTTGGGTTGTCCCACATCCAGAGCACGTGGGACAGAAGCCTTTTGAAATGCGCTTCATCCAGGATGGCGTTCATACTAGACTGTTACAGGGCGCCGAATCAAGTCACTCATCATCATTCTCTGGAATTACTGCAATGACGTTATGAGAATCTGGATGCTCATCGCAAGTCGCGGGTAGAAGCAAAGCACTCTTCATCAAGACTCGCAAGATACAAGGGGCACAAAGAAAAGCTTGAGCATTGTGTGAAGCTACTAGACATCGTATCTACAACTTGGTGAGACTGTGCTTCACCCTTTCGGGCACTTCCTCCACATATGTTCTATGCCGAACCAAAAATCCAATATGCTAGGGGCGTGACCACGCCGCCCTCTTCTAGAATGATATCCGTTTTCGCTTCCCAATGGTGCCGCATGCCATGAAGTCATTACCCTTGAAATGCAAATGTTCCCTCAAACGCCGTGGCTTAATGCATGCATGCAACTTTTGTTTCCTCCTTCTGCGATGGGCTCACGATACCTCTGCTGATCTGCCCAGCCTCCTGCGTCCAAAAATGGTGCCTTTCCTACGGACCTCTCCTTCGGCTTCAGTAGCGTTGGCGCTGTCCACGCCGCCTGCGTACGTGGCCGCTCTTTGGTGCTCTGTCTGGACTTTAACACGTCTTTCTTCCCGTTGGCTATCGATCGTATCTTGGCTGATATGCCCAAAGCCATTGCGACGCTTGAAACAAGCCTCCATAAGAGCATTGGCATCCAGCAGCTTGCGAGGCATGGCCTGGATCACGGAAAACATCTCCATGGGATCCGTAACAGATCGAACCTCGTTTTCTCCAAGCTTGAAGATGGCCAAGGCAATGCGGAATAGAGTCTTGGAGCCTTCATAAAAGATGACGTCCCATACGCGCAATGTGCTCTCGATAGGCAGAGTACCAATGAAACAGCTCATGAACCACGCCGTCATGCAAAGTGTGATGGGCGGCAGACGGTTGGACGAGATGCTGGGTTGGTTCTTTCTCCTCACCCTCGGCTTCTTCACTGGCTTCACCGGCCGCACCGCATTCGGGTCGCCCTCCAGATCATCACCAATCTTGGCCCAAACAGCAGGCATGGACTCCCTAATGGCATTCATCAAGACACCAAGGTCCACCTTGGAGCCTTCGAGACTCATCTCGTGGGTGCCGGGTAAGTATAGGCGGGTGATGACGTTCAGCAGCCAGAAGGCCTTCTCTTCCGAGTCCATGAATAGAAGGAGCAGGCCAGCTAGGAAGTTGAGACTTTGGCAGTATCCGATGCGTGGGTTGTAAATAGCAAATGCGTGCAGGACCCGTCTGAGGGAGGAGATGATTGCAGGCTCATTCTTGGCCTCGCTCTCGGAGTCGTCCGTCGACTGGCCTTCACGCGTTGGTTCCGTGTTTGGCTTCGATGCCATGCTTGCAGGCTTGAACTTGACATTGTCCGGGAATGTCCGGTGAAGATCTCGCTCAATGGCCTCCACATCAATGTCTTTGGCCTTCTTCAGCAGTAAAGTGTCATAAAGGCCCGAATGTTTTGCCAAAATGGCGGGGCCCCCTGCGTAGTAAAACCAGGCAGCCCCTCTCCACTCGGGCGGAATGCCTTTCCGTACAAAACGTTTCGCCTTGGCACTATGGGGAGGGAATCGTTCAGGCTGGTTCGTCATCAGCCCACTCTCCTTCATGAATGCAGTCCACTTCTTGCGCCGTCGGTCGAGATAGTCAGAGTAGCCCTTGTCCCAGGCGTCATACTGTTTTCTGTTGATATGCTGGTTGGCCTTCTTAAAGCCGTATCGGTCTCGTGCGCCTGGATCCTCGGTTTCGACCGGCTCGGGACTTACGGCCGTTCGCGCGGAAGAGGCTGAAGGGCTGCTCAACTGCAGAGATGTAGCTGGTGTGTCGTTCTGGAGAGACTTTGCAGAGTCTCGCTTTTCATTAGTATCCTTATTGTCGTCATTTCGATCATAGTCAGCCAAGCCGAGCTCCTTCGGCAAAGATGATGGATATTCGGAAACCCTGAACATCTCAGTTGATTCGCGAACAATGGTGTCCGAAGCCGGGACAGTCAACGAGGTGGCGGCGGGTGCGGTCAACGGTTGACTCAAAGCCTCTAGCATTCTCGTGTTCCGCCTGTTGATCTCCGCCGCTGGGACGGGACGCACGTCGTCGTCGTCGTGGTCCTCGGGGCTCGAGTCATCCCGGAAGCCCTTTTCGTACATCCCCATAACGTCGTCGACACTAAGCTCCTCCCCGTTAGCGTACAGCGATGGAATCGAGCTATTCTTGGTGAGAACACTGCTTCTTTCCGTCACGTACGTTCCCTGTGCACTGGACGCAGTCATCTGAGATCGGTAACTCGATCTCATCTCGTCTTCTCCACTCATCCACGGTGCCTCCCTCGCATATGTAGATAGACCAGAGCTCGAGCTGTCGACGCGGCCGTAGGCCATTGGAGGACGGGTGAGGCCTGACGGAGGCGGAGCACTTCGTAAGCGAGAGGGCGCGCGAGGCTCGTAGAGATCACCCCCTGATGCTGGGATCGAGGCAAACGTCGAGGCCGACCTTGTAGATGATCCGGACTGACCCCGCGGCCGCGGCCAGGCTTGATGGTGCGAACTGGGGTCAGAACGCGGGTCTGAAGGAGAGTAATTGGCTCGAGGTCGGTATGAGTCTTGTATCGGTTGTTTGATGCTCGGCCTTCTCGGGCGAGAGAAGTTGTCGACCTGCATGGTGTCGATCGAGGAACCGTCGTCTTCGTCGTACGGGATCGGGGATCTGATCGAGCGAGCGGCTCTGCTTGTCCATTCGTCGGCGCTCAAGTCGTCGTCGAGGTCATGACCCGGCCTCGGTGCCAGCGAGGGGAACGTAGGGGAGGAGGGGTAGTGTTGGACGGAATCATAGGTAGGGCGTCGAGGGGATAGAGGCTGCGACTGGGGGCTTGTTGAGTTTTGTTGCATTCCAAAATTGCTCGAGTTATTGGCGAGCGAGTCCCAGCGCGGAGGGGATGTGGGCAAGGGATGTGCATGTGGTGGTGGGTAGGCTGCTGGGAAGTCGGAGTCGGGACGCTCTGGAACGTCAGAAGTTGAGATGGGTTTCGGATGGGTCCGCCTTGAAGCATAAATACCGAATTGGCGATGCTTCATGCTATTTTGACGGTGGACGGTAGGGTCCTGGTCTGCCATGGCTCCGGGGGTGATCTGGGCGTCGGGATGGCCAGAGTCCGCTGCCATGGCCATGAGGGTCATCGTGGCTGACTCCCCCAGGCCGTTATATGGCAGCAGCGAGTTCTACTCGAGCAATTGAATTTGCGGGCGACGCGTTGAGACTGCAAGTGATGGTACTGTTTCGCGGGTCTCCGTCGGCAAGGTCGTAGTTGGTTGTGACTTATGTTACGATAGCGTGGTCAAGTGTCTGTAGTGGTTTTGCAGGTGATTGTGGTAGGGCAGTCAAAAGCGTTCCTGACGATAGCATTGCGGCACATGCATAAACCTTGCGTTTGGCAGCAACCCTCTTTGAATAGTCTCAGCAACGCGCGACGGGTATTGGTCGGGCGGGGCTGGTTCCAGTGGTTGATCGCTGCTGAAAGCCGGGATATGGCGGGATGAAGAACGGTCGGTGCGAAGGTGGTGCAGAAAAAAGGGCGACTATCGGGACGAGTCGAGCAAGGAATGGCAGGTTTCCAGCGTCACAGGGCGTAGGAGACGAGGTGATACCCTGAGTACAGTTCATGCGCATGCGCATGCAAACTGGGGGCTGGATGTAAGGGGTGAAGTTGGACGTCAGAGATCGACCAACAGCTGAGTCAATGGGTGTCGTTTGAGCTGGTAGGTGGTAGGCCGGGACTTGCGAAACAACAGATGCAGAGAGCCGGGGACGAGCCGCTCAGGCAGGTACAGACGTATTAATTGCAGATGCAGGAGATTGTCGTCGTCGTCGGCAAAGTGAGGAGAAGGCAAGGGAGCGGTATCCGGTCCGGGTGGTGCGGTAGGCTGGCACGCTGGGTAGTATTGTGGTGTTGTGGCAGGTCTCCAGTGCTCCTTTGGAAGTCCCCAGTCGGCCAGAGGTATTGAACTGGATTGGACGAAAGGGTGGTGGTTGGTGGACGTGTTTTGGGGGGACCTGAATCTCCTTTGGGGGCGGATGCCTGTTGTCGCAGATTAAGATGCTAAAACTGAAGCGAGCGTTTGGACCCAGATGGGGGCGTCGTCGTCATTGGCTTAAGCCCACGACAGGAACATGAAAACAAGAAAAAACAACAAAAGAGGACTTGTCGAAGGTTGAGAAAAGATGACGGGAATCGTCAAGGGTTCCAGTCCCCAATTGTGCAAGGCGTCGACTCCTTCTTTTTTGGTTTGGTGGTACGGAAAGTATTAGGGCGGGTTGGGCATTTGTGGCGGCGCCAAGTTTGAAGTGTCTCGGAGACAAAAGGGCGATTGACTCGTGCGTCAGATTCTGGGCTAGGTACGCTGCCACGAGGCAGAAGCAAAGAAAGGCGGCGGTCGGGTATCGGAAACGGTTGGTGATTGGCTACTCTTTGACAGACGGGATCATCTCAGTGTTGTGCAGTCAGAGTGCGAGTATCCTATGCGTATGTTGAATTATTTCGAGAGTGGCCGAGCGACGGGGAACGAATAGCAAAAGTGCGATACTCTACTTGGCACGTTGAGCCTTGAGGTAAGGTAAGGTAAGGTAAGGTAAGGTACCTTGGACAAGAAAGAAAGTGCAAGACAAGTCAAGTCCCTGGTGAACGAACGGACAGGATGAGAAGCAAGAGGAGGAGGAAAAGAAAAAGATGGGAAGTTGAAATTCGGGCGAATTGCGCCGACGAGAAGCGCGGCGTCGGATGCCGAAAAAAAACGGGAGACAATTTTAGAAGGAGGCAAGGAACAACCAGGGCTGCGTTAGGAGGCAGGAGGGAAAGAGCCGCCGAGAAACAACCTGGACGACGAGGAAGCTGCGCTGCTGCTGTTCCTGCTGTTGCTGCACTGCTGGTGGATAAGAAAGAGGAAGGAGCGATGGATGCCAGTGCGGACGCAAGTCGCAGGTGCAGCTGCAGGTAGGTGCAGCCGTAGACAAGTGCAGGAAGATGCAGGAAATAATTAAGGTGAGGAAGGTACGGAGTAGGTAGAGAAGGAGGGATGGAAGGGACGAGCCACGAAGATGAAGACGAAGAACGAAGACAACGACAACAACAACAACGGCCCAAAGGAACAAGGGAAGGATGACTGAATAAGATGAGGAGATTGGATAGACTCGGATCGTCCTCGCTTTCCCCTTGCTCTCTCGCTTGTCCTTGGCCTGACGTGGTCACTCCCTCGATATCATAATCCCTAATGTATGGAAATTCAATATGCTCGCTTACCCAAGACTTTTTTTTTTGTGAAGCGGACGGACCATCAGAAAATACGCCAAGGCAATTTAGTGATCAAATTCCAACCTTCCGCTTATGATGGTGAGCAGACACCTCAATCTCTATCTTACTTCGTATGCTTACTTACCTACGGTCCACGGATAGAGAACACCTACGCCATACCTAGCTAGTACTCTGCTACATACGAAGGACGGATATATTCAATCCATTCTATCCGCACGATGGCAGAATCGGACACTGAGAGACACCGCCAGATCCGAAGGGTCGCAATGAACATGGAATGGAGTCATTCAGGCCTCCTACCGAGACCGAGACTAAGGTAGGACCAAAACTAAATACCAACACACACCAAGTCCAACACACCAACGGCCAACCTGAACCCCATCCCGAAAAGGAAGAAAGCCGCCCTCGCAACGACACAGATTGATTAAAAACGGTGAGAGAAGAGAGTCAGTCAAAACCGCTGCCAGCGCCACCTTTGCAGCCCATCTGGCATCGTGGACTCTTGTTTCCCCGATATCGTCGCTTCTCACAAGCTCATAGGCACACACGCAGACACTACAAGTTGGCAAGCACAGGCACTTTTGCTATGAAAAATCTCATCAATCCGATTCATCACTCCATCCATATCGTCACCAAATTTCGCACACCTGCTACTAAGGACCAAGGTGCCATCCTTCCCCGCAGTCACTCATCAATCATCTCTCAGTATTCCACCTAGGCCTGGTCAGGTCGGTCAACGCCTGTTTCCAAGGCCCCATGTCGCCCTGGTCGCCCATGTCCACGGTCCTCGTCTTCCCGGTCACGTCCCCGTTTCTTCCTTCTAGAAGCAGAATCCATCAACTCGGGATGTGGCCCTTCGACAAGAGTACTTGTATCCGCCAGCAAACTCACGCTCTGCCACATGTACCGTCGTCTCACGTTTCTTCCAGCGGGTTTCCCGCCTCCCTTACATCACCCGGGCCCAATAACACCCTTGGTATTATTACAGCGCCTTGACCATTTCCCTGCCTGGCTTGCGCATCCGGAGCGTCCAACAATATTTCGATATGACGCCCGCCCACGAGCTGGCGAGAAGGGCAAAATTGAGAGAGACAAGGCACACTGGCACAGGGGGAAGAACTCACCAAATCATCAAATCCTGGACAAGAAACTCGGACAGTGGGCGACTTCGACAAGCTCTCTCATTGCATCGTGTCGCCGAGGAACAGGGACTGTGAGCACGACCCCCTCTATACTCCGTACTTCATACGTACCATCTGAACGAACATCCGTACGGAGTACCTACTTGTAGATGCAACGGGAGCACACAAAGGTCAGAGAAACGAGGCCCGGAAGCACGTCCGCGACCGACCGACCGACCAACTCTCACCACCAGCGACAACCGCAACGTCCCGATATCAGACGCAACGCAACCACTTGCAGGGGACTCAAGCAGCGCCGTTGCTTGCAGGGGCCAGCGAACAAGGCCTGTCTCCTGTCCGGCGCCGGCGGCCCTTCCCACTGGGACAGCTTGGCGGGAAGAGGGTT
The DNA here is from genome assembly GCA_001563125.1 of Colletotrichum salicis. Taxonomy (NCBI): domain Eukaryota; kingdom Fungi; phylum Ascomycota; class Sordariomycetes; order Glomerellales; family Glomerellaceae; genus Colletotrichum; species Colletotrichum salicis. Next base: position 5,076 of record JFFI01001282.1, on the reverse strand, counting down.
TGCTAGTGCCCCTGGTGCCTGAAGCTATTCCCAAACGGGTACTCATCATCCACTGCCCAATCACCTTACAATTTCCCGGTCCAGGGCCTGGTAACGTACCGTTACGATCCTCACTGGTCAACTCTCCCTTTTCGAGCGGTCTCCCAGAGAAAATCTGCACCTCTATCGTCATTTTCAGCTTGTTGATCCATTCCATTCTATGCATCAGGTAGGATAAGCTATTTTTTTCCCTCGCTTTTTTCTGCGTGCTCTGGACCCAGCACCCGCCGTTGGCAGGGTCTCCCTCGACTAGCTCTTTCCTTAGTTTATTCTTCCCTTTCCTTTTTTTCATGACCTTATTCTGTGCCTTTTCTCCATCTGGAAATGCTTTCTTTTGGACGTCCAGTTGTGGAATGTGGACCGACTAAACTGGTCTTTGGACATTTTCTTTTCCCACCAACAGCAAGGCCTTGGCTCTTGGTTGGGGTTTCTTCCCATGCTCAATGGCGGATGAGAGAACCGAGGTCAAGTCACAAGTAAAGCCATGTCTTCGTTCAGCAAAAGTACCCTGAATGTTCGATAACGAAGCCCTCGGCCCTTCGCCGCTAGGAGGGACAACGGGTACCAATCTGGCGGTTCTCATGCACATCGCTACCAGCAGGCATGCATCATCCCTTCTCACGCCGACCGCTACTACATTGATCTCGATCATCGGCTCCATTACAAGCAAGGCATGGAGAAGTTGCTCTCGTTTGTTTTTTCGCTTCGCTTCGCCTGAATCCCATCTCGATCAGAGAGCGAGAGTCAAGACTCATGTTCCGGTATTCTTGCTTGTTTCTTTCGAACGACTACGACGATTCGGACAGTCCATCATTATCCGCTTCTCCGCTCCAGTATGAATACAACCCTCACCTGCTATCGCGGCATCGCCCAATTTTCCAGTCCGCTGTATTCCGCGCATCGCCGACGTGTCATCGATGTACACTTTCGGCGGCTGCTCCGATGGGCGAGTCCAGCCCAGACACATCATATCTCTCCCTTGGAAGTTGGCCGAAGGCTGAAGCTATGCCAACTCAGAATTGTATCCGTAGAGCCGGATACCACCCAACTTTCTCAACAGGCTCCACAACCACACCTACCACAAGCATAGTCAGGAACGAGCTCAGCCATCTCGAGAACACGCAGAGCATTGGACACGGAGAGCACATATCTCTTCGGCCTGTCCCGTCCCCGAGCTGCCTTTATCGTCTTTGCTCTTATGTCTTCTCCCTGCCTCGGACTATCGACATGTCAGCCCTTTCAGGATATCAGATCGGCAATGTGTCATCCTCCCTGGAAACACCATGAGGGGAACCTTCGGACTGGTCGGGTTCGTGGCCCAACAACTGCCAAGGGACAATTCTTTTTTTTCTTCTCAACTCTCGGCCACCCTACCCGAGCGGCTAGCATACCACCATACCTAACTCTAGGCTTCTGGCGATAAACCGATCACTGATGGGCAGTAAGGGCTTTTTGCCCTTCACCGTCGGTAGCTCCCGCCAAACGTACTGGGCTAAACCAGCAGTCTCCATATGTTTAATCGAATGCTACCTGCATTCAATTGCGGGTGCGCAAAAGCTTTGCCGCTTATCAGCTTCCTTCTCGCTTTTTCACGCAACCCTGGTCGGTTGAGGATGCAAGTCGCAACCAGTGCTGAGTAGCACGTGTTGGCAAACTCGGACAGCCTCTTTGGAGTCCAAGAGCACTTTGTGACTGTGGTCACACGTCGCGTATACGACGCGCTCTATTGTCGATACAGCGAACCGGCTCCCTCATATCTCTCCTCTACGATACAAGACGGAAAGTTGCCCATGCATGGGCGCGTTGATGACCGGTCCACACCATTCAAGAGTATCCTCTTCTAGTCATTATTGACTGAATGGACTGACTATTATTCCTCTCCTATTCCCTCAAACTCTCTCTCCTTCTGTATTCGCTGATCAACAAGCTCGGCTAGGGCATGTGCTCGTCTCAAGGACATCCGCTACCAAGCTTATTCAAGGCTGTAAGTGCAGGCTTGAGGAGAGACCGGAGGGGCGATGACGGAGCTCAAGGTCCAGTCTGGTGGGTGCCCGCCAAGCAGCTACGGATTAAAGACGGAACGGAATTGTCTTTGCGACCCGGATGGACTGGACTTGGGGCCGGGACTCGGGAGCCTAGCGCACGTGATGACGGCGCTCATGACGTCCCGTTCCAGGTACAATCACGTCAGCGTGTGGTCCGGCTATCATGGTTTGCTCATTTACACCAAGGGTGTATCTGCATCGAGAAATTGCTAGTGGTTGAGGACTGCTATTGGCTTTCTCAGATACAGTTTCCAGCTACGGACACGGCTTTCGATTGACACAGGGGTGATAGCAGCAGCAACAGCAGCAGCAGCAATCGAGAGCAACGCAAGTTGGAGGCGTAAAGGGGGGAAGACTGAGGGAATGGGGAGGGTGACGGTGATGGGCAAGACTTCCGGAACACTGGGACTCCTACGAGCAACGGCAAGGCATCAGAGCTTCTTCGTCCTCTCCCACCTCGGTGATGCTGCTGCTTGCTGCTAGGTATCACCTACGGAGTATCCGTCCTTCGTACTGCCGCAGAGCTGCACGCACTTACCTTAGGTCCGGGCAGGGATGGTGATGCTGTTGCTTCCCCAGAGAAGTCCGAGCTCCTCGTGCTCGACGGACCAACCAGAGCGTCAGACTCCGAGTTCGAACGCTGAACCGTCGACCAACTTGCGCCGGATCAGTCTGCTTGGTTCCCTGTTTGGATCTTCCTCCCAACCCGATTCCTCCGCTCACGCCCACACCGACGTCCACGCCCGCGCCCGCGCACCGCACCCTCGCCCTCGCGCGATCCTCTTTCTCTCTCTCTCCTCTCAGTCGCCGGCTTGCACCACCCCCCGACAATCGATTCGAAGCTTCCCCCAGCCACCCTACACCCATCCACCTTGGCCTCCCTCCTCTCAGTCCTGGCCTAGGTAGTTTTTGTCTCTGGGCCTGACTGGGTGAACCGGGACTGGGTGATGCTCCAGCTCCAAAGTCTCTGGCGCTTGTTCCTTGGGACCTCTGGCTCTCTACCTTACCTCCGGTCGGTTCTGCCTCGCACACGCTCCCTCACAAACAGTATGGCAGAACGCGCACCACGGAGCTGAGAGGGAGCTCCCCCCCTTCCTCAGTCCTCAGTCCTCACTCTCTTGCGCACCGCAACGCAACGTACCGCACCACACCACTCACTGCCTCGCACTCCCTCCTCTCTTCTCTTCCTCGCGCCCGCCCATTGCGCTCCCAGAGCCAGAGCTACCACCAGGAGACTCGCACCCACCCACCTTTGACCCTGCCCCGTCCTCCCCCCCCCATAGCTTTCCTTGCGCCGACCTACGTACCTTTCGTCCTGGCCGTCCCCCAACTCTCTCTCTCTCTCTTCTCTCCTTACTTCTCCTACATATCTCTCTCTCTTCCCATCCCTCTCTTGTCTGTCTCCTACTGAATTCTCATCCCGAGACAACCTAATACACCCAATTGAACCCCCCGGAGCTCCATCACACAATGTCCACCCGCAAGAGAAAGCAAGAAGAGGAAGAGGAGCTTGTCTCCCTCCCCGATGACGACGGTGAAGAGGAAGAGGAGTAAGTAGTCCCTATCCTGCCCACGCCGTCGACTTCCTTTGAGGGATAGTAAACATCGAGTGATGTTCCTACTTAGACGTCGCGTTTGTATGCGCAGATGGAGCTATCTTGTCATTGAAGATCCAATGCTGCCACAACTATGCGCCAGGCTCGCCCGAGGTCCTGGAAGCGTTCTCGCATACACGACCACTGTCCTGTATTCCATCTCCCTTCACCACACAACTAACAAGGCTCGCCCACCAGGTATGAATCAGAGGAAGATGGAGAGGAGGGTGACGACGACGTTGAGGAAGAGGAGGAGGATGATGAGGAAGAGGGTGATGCCGAGGAAAACGCAGACGCCAACGGAGTAGACGGTAAGTCCATCTAAAAGCGCTCAACAAGCCAATCGGTCTACCCAAACAGAGAGCTAACGTGCAGAATCTACAGAGAAAGCCCCCCCATCGAAGAAGCGGAAGACCGAGACCGCTGCCGCGGATGACGCGGCCGACGCTGAAGAGGCCGCCGATGAGGAAGAGGGGGCGGAAGACGAGCCCGAGGGCGAAGACAACGCTGAAGAGGAGGACGAAGAGGCCGAGGCCGACGAGGAGGCTGCCAACGGCATCGAGGATGCTCCCGCCAAGGGCGAGGTCAAGACTGCCGAGGCACCTGCCGCTACTAACGGCGATGGCGCCAAGGCTGTTGCTGCCGTTGGTGATACCGAGGAGTAGAGTCGTCCTGTGTTCTATATAGCAGTACCAACTTCCATTTCATCCAACTTCATCAGTTCTTTCGTGTTCGATCGTCAGTTCGACGAGTGATTGATTCCAGCAAGAGGGCACCATCGGGTTCCTGCTTGATTAGCGATCCATCCGCGGCATGGTACGATGCACTCTCACCCGCCTTGTGTTGACAACAACTTGAAGTCAATCATCGTTTTTCCAATGCGATGCAAATGCAAGCTGTTTTCGAGCTGCGCCAGAATGCGACATTCGCAATGGAAGCAATGGCCCTCACATGCCAACCACTTAAGATTAAGACCGCTGTCGCGTGCACGGATGTAGTTCGTTTCGTCTTCTTTCCTTTCGGACTGAGGGGGGAGGAGGGAGGGAACTTTGGAACAGTTGCGCCGGAAAGGAAACCGGCGTAGCCGTACGGAGTAATGGAGTCTCGAAAGATTCGGGAACAATTAGATATCGCGGAATAAGATGAGTGACATCTGTATTTCTCCTTTTTTTTCTTTTTTTTTCTATAGATTGGGTGTCAATCAAGATGCATACATGCCCGAGTCTCAGCATGTTATTTGGTCTTGCTCTGTGCGCCAATCAATGATGTCCCCCATTTTCAACCTATTGGGAAAACAGTGTTGGTCCTGTAAGCTCCCTCCTAGTTGGCTTGATTGCCGAGAGCAGCAAGACGGTATGTCCGCAGGCCGCATAAAAGGTCCCGTCGGCCTTTTTGAG
>JFFI01001281.1:0-10671 GCA_001563125.1 Colletotrichum salicis | reverse complement strand
CCCCAAACAGGGAGCGATTTTAACAGAACCAACAGGTTGAAAACAGAAAAGAAAAACCACCTAAGCAAAGACGGGAGCAATGTTGGCCTTCTCAATACCAGGCGTCGCAACGCTAAAGACCTCGGGCCACAAGAACATCTTCTCCTCGGCAGGCGTAATCGCGACGAGCTTGGGGATGGCAGTCTTGCTCGACATGCGTCTCCACATGTTGGCGCGCGGGTTGAAGGCGGCGGGCATACCCTTTCCGCCCGTCTTCTTGTCGTCTTCGTCGCGGATGCGCTGGATCTCGGTCTGGATGTCGGCAAAGGTGTCAAAGGGGATGTAGCCGATGGAGTTCTCGACGCAGTACTCCTCCAGGCGCAGACCGCGGCGCGCAAAGAGCACGTCGGCCTGGCGGGCGGCGGGGAGATCGGATACGCCGTCGCCGATGAAGACGATGAGGGGGATCGTGCCGTCCTCGCACGCCATCTCGGCCTGCTCGCGGGCCTCGCCCATGGAGAGCGCCTTGTCGTGGCCGAGCTCGTTGTCGTGGCGCCAGATGGGCTTCCAGGCGGACCCGTCATCTGTGATCTCGGCCTCGTTGGCGACGATGTCGATGTGGCGCGAGGCGTCCTCGCCCAGGAAGGTGTCGAGGACGCGGCGGAGGATGGGCTTGAGGCCGGCGGAGATGACGTTGAAGGGGATCTCGTTGGCGATGCAGTACTTGTGGAACTCCTGGAAGGCCGGGTCGATCTCAAGCTTCTTCTCCATCACCTCGAAGCCGTCGTCAAAGGGGACGTTGAGGGAGCCCCACATCTCCTCGGATACGTCGCGGAAGGAGCGCTCGCCGGACTTGATTTGCTCGTCGAGGATCTCGCGCTGCTGGGAGCCGCAGCCGTGGGCGTCGAAGAGAATGTGGCCGGTGTCCTGCATGAAGATTGTTCCGTCAAAGTCTGGAGAGGATCATTGTTAGTAAGTGGAGAGATTCAAGGGTGAAAGGGGGAGTGGTCTTACCTGAGAAGCAGATGATCTTGCGCTTCTTGTTCTCGGAGGCAGGCAGGCCAGACTCAGCGGCGACCTTGACTGTGGAGGGGGAGATGGCGATAGGCATTGTGACGGTTGGTTATGGTGTCTTGTTGTTGTTTGTATCACGGTATAAGAATACACTGGCTGCGACAGAGATACTTATATAATCTTAAATAGATACACAAAAAGGATGGGTGCCTAGGTTTAAAGTTGTCACGTACAAGGTTTCAACGGGAGGTGTCCAGCTTTAATAGAAGTCAATGCCCACACGCGATACTGCCGAACTCTCGACCGAACCGCGAGCGGTAGCGGCAAGGGAAAAACAAAAAAAGGCGCAATGCCAGCCATACCATCCTCTTCACGATGACGGCCTGAAATTCCGAAAGGTAGTTAGCTTTTTCTTTACACCCCTCCCCGCTCACCCCCCGTCCCTCCCCCGAGTCCTCCGCCACATACGGGGCGTCAGGGCGCGACAACCCGCATGAGCAAAGGGCTTACACTGAAGGGAAACCAAACCAAAACGGGGGCAGTCATGGATCATGGACGAACAAAAAGAACCCTGGCCAAGGCCAGCCAGCCCTCGAGCGAGCGAGAAGGAGAGTACTCCGCTATCGTTGGGATTATCAAAAGCCGCTTCCGGGATGCTACTGCACAATGGCAAGCGGCCGAGACGCCGACTCGGACGGCGTCAACGGGCGCATCGCAGACTGCTAGTCGCCAATGGACACCACATACGATGACGGCGTCTCACAGGCTCCAAAGGGCAAAGGCATCTGGCTTTTTCCGAGCCATGCCCACTTGGGACGTTCTCGCGCGAACGAGGGGGCAGGGCCAGATTCAACCAGTGTATGACTGGCTGTTTCTTTTACCCCCCCCCTTTCCTCTCTGACTCTTGGGCTTTTTTTGGGGGGGTTTTTTTTTTTTAAGAGTTGCGGGATGGGCTGGCTGGATTGCCACGCTTTCACACCCTCCCACGGGAAGACGGAAGACGGCCGGCTTTGCAATCTGACAAATGGCCGTGGGCGATGTGGCAGACAGCCACTTGGAGGCTCCGGACAAAGTCTCAGAGTCTAGCAGAGCCTCTGATGATCGCCAGGAGAAAGACTTCTCCAACGAACCGAACCCGGAACGAGCTCAGTGGAATGGCAGTCCTTGGTTCGTAGCTCTTGTTGGCATTCAGCCCTCCCAAAGCCGGCATTCGAAAAAAGAAAGAAAAAAGCTTAGAAACAAAGTGGACAGATAAAACCGTTTCCGACTGTTCGAGACAGCCACCACGATGGCCGATAATGGCTGCAGAATCCGATGCTTGGGTCAGCGTGCCCCATCGGTTCACTTGAACAGGGGGAAGGGTCGGGAGGCGACATGATACATCCGTCCGAAGAGAGGGAAAGCGAGAAAAAAATAAAATTCAAACAGAGAAAAGTGCCACCTAACTGAACATTCCAGCCCCCAAGAACCACGGTTCAAAGCCTGGCCGCATCGGTAAGTAGACATGGGGGAAATAGGAAATATGCCACCGAGAGCGGAGTCTCAAGCCCGTCGTCCCCACATTCACTGCGCCGAGGTGATCCAAGCAATGGAAAGCAGAAAGCGCAAGGAAAGTTGGGACTGAGGGATGCCAGAGAGAATGAACCGTGAACGTGCTGCATTGAGGGTATAGTAGGCGACCTTGCGTCGTTCCATGATGCGTGCAAGGATAAAGTAAAGGGTGAAATGCCCCGGTCCCGAAGTCGTTCCTTTGCCAACAGCGGAAGCATGTGAGGTGGCATTCAGTTGGCGGATGGGGAAAACATGGAGGAACTGATGGGAAAATGGCCAAATTCGAGCTACCTGCGAGGTGATGTCATTCCGTCCCTCAGTGGGGCTCTTAATCGTGTTGCTTGAGGCGTAAATGAATAGTTGCTGAGAAGAGCACCAAAATGCCCCCCAATATGCCCTGGTCCGCGTCCAACATGCAGTTTAACTGGGCTTAACCTTCGACAAGATACGCTAGCCCAGTGACTTTTGTCGTAACGCGATGCAACGCGATGCAACGCGATGCGGGCAGGCTTGGCCGTGGTGTACCTACGTACCTTGGTCGTCTGGCTCCGAGTCGTTGCTGGCTTGCTACTGCACTCCAGCTCGTCTAGCCCAAGGCCCGTGGAGACGTGCATATGCATTGTGAAAGGGGCTTGAGGACGAGATCGAAACGATCGAGGTCGAAACAATCGAGGTCGGGGATGCTGGGGCAAATGAGCGGAGCCTCCATCCCTCTCCAGTCTCCATGCTTGAGCCTAGACGTGCACTCGATGTTCACTGCCCTCCAATGAATCCATCCCATCTGCAGCGGCCCGGGCTTCTCATTCGTCTGGTCTCCGGCTGAGTGAGGCCCTCGACGTGTCCTGGCCATGCAATTGCGCGAGGAGCATCGTCTAGCCGATGAACATCCATGTCCGTTTTGGCGGTGTACACAACGAGGCCTGCGCTGTACGTATCAAGGTGAGCCAGACCAGTAGAAACTGCAATCCTTCACCAAGAATCGTCAAGTTTCATGGCGTCAAACCCCTTGCAAGCCATCATAAGGTAGCAGACCTCTGTCGGCAGGCCACGGCTGGTATCGTCGACCTACTGCAACCGATGACGTTGAAGGCGCTCTTTGCATGTGTCTGCGGATGGAGTGAGATGCAGTGACTGAGCATCTGTGTCGCGCAATCTGTAATCTCGACTTTTCTTTTGAGCCCCGCGCGTCCGTGCAAGACCCTGGAGTGCTCGCTTTACCCCTCCACGTCCAGGTTAAGATCCGCAATGCCAGACCGGCGAGACAAGCGAGACAAAATTCGATGCTGTGCGATGCGAAAGATAGTGGCAACTTTTTATTTTTATTTTTTATTCGGGTTGTCTTGTCCATCATTACCCAAACTCAATCCTTGCCGGAAAGTCTGCTCCGTCAGCCAAAACTGTTCAAAGCGCAAGCTCCATTGGGCCAACCCGGCAGTAAGCCCTAATAAAAATGCTTGCCTGTGATTTTCCTACTTCTTTGACTTGAGAAAGTTGAGAGAAAGCCCTGACTGAGTCAGGCGCATGGGATGGGGCCCCGGCCGTCTAGCTGGCGCTTGGTGCTAATCAAGAATAGGAAGCCATGATGTCAATCTGCCGATGTCGAAAGCCACCGATCCGTCACCTCGGGCGGCTTCGGTCAACCGGTCCTCCCAGGTCCGGCTGTCCAGTCCCAGGGACCATGGCCCGGGGGTTACATCATGCATGCCCGAAACGAACAGCTGGCCAGACGGTCTCGGCGAAACCATGGACCCTTCGAGCCCTGCTGATCACTGGCGGGTCGCGCGCATCTTGCAAAGAAAGAACCGACTTTCGGAACAAGCGAAGGCGAGGGGATGGGTATCTTCAAGTGGAAAGTAGTAATTCGAGTGGTCTCGTTGCGCTTTTCCGAGCCGTTGTGTCTCCATTTGAGTTCCTCTAAACCGTACGCCTAACATTATGCCTCATCAGCAGTACGCACCGCCCCGCCGTCTATGCAGACACCTTGGGACTGTACTTGGTCGCCGCCTTGTCGAATAGCGCACTCTTCTCCTCCAGGTCCACAAGGAACTGGTGCTGGGGGTCCGCCGCCTTCAATTTCCTGTGTCCACGTGGTTAGCATGTCGTCTCGACGCTTCTACAAGCAAGGCACCGGAACTTACTCCGTAAACTCCTTGGGATCTTGGCCCGAAATCACTGTCAATACCAGCAGGTTGGCAATGGCTTCGGCATAGCCTGCGTCCTTGGCCAGAGCCTGGTCCAGCGCTGCCTGCGCCTCCTCTGTACGTCCAAGGTGCAACTCAGCAACGGCCTGGGAGACGAGGGTTGCGATGGACGACGTTGCTGGCGCCTGCGCGAGCTCCTCGAACACGTAGAAAGCCTGTTGATACTTGTCTCCGCCCTATTCTTTATTAGTCTCGTTCTTTCATTGGTGGTGTAGTCATCGTACCTGTCTCAGACCAACCCATGACTCAGCCAAGTTGACCAGCAAGCTATCCTGTGCCCATCGTCTCGCGGCGGTGACCTCCTTGAGGGCGAGGTCGTTGCGGTTCTGCTGGAGGTGGATCTGAACAATCAGGGCAACAGCGTCCACTACAAGTCCCGAGTCAGCGCAATTCCGTTAGCAACTAATGGCGTCAAACATACAGCTTCCCTGGTGCTGTGAAAGCAAGGCAAGAGCCTCCTCTGACTTGCCCGCCGCCTGCAGGACTGTGCCTCCAGCAATCTGGACTGTAGCGTTTTCCCCCTCGGATGCGGCGAGCTTCTCAATCGTCTTCACGGCAGAATCCGTCTTTCCAAGCGCGCTCTCGGCAAGTGCTCCAAGAGCTACCAGTTCAGGCTCCTTCTCTCCCTGCACGTCGGCGATGACATCTTCGGCTTGGCCAAGGGCGATGCGGGCTCGCAGGACTAGGACGCGGGCGGGAAGCTCATTCTCGGAGGAGAGGGCAGAGGTATCGTAATCAATAACCTCCTGGTACTGACCCTGGTGGAAGCAGTTGTGGATGTTGATCAATTCGCCTTCGGCAGAGTAGGGGTCCATTTTGGCGGTTTCGTTCGTTCGTTCGGGAGGTTGTCGTTGATGGTTGATGCCAAATGACAAGCAGCTGCGATGTGTTCCCCTTGACCACTTAACTGATGTGGGGGCCTTTCAAGCAACGTGGAACCCTGAGAAGACACGGAGGAAGCCGTGGCCGGGAAGGTGGGTCTACCGAGTGGTCTGTGCGCCATCGACGTCCAGGAACCAACAACACCACCTAGACTCGATTATCACCAACTACCTACCTTGGCGACACAAAACTTATCAGCGTCTAGATATCGGACGAACTACACTTGAAGTATAAAGGGATACAATGGGCTCTCATATCTCGCACCATCTGCAATACGTTGTCCCTGGGATTATCTCAAGTTGGACATATATCTCTCTCACCTTCACATTGTCTGATAACGTTAGGCAGTGCTCAAAATACAACATCTTCAGCCAAGTGGCCATAACTCTTGAAATCAAGGCATATTCATCATTCTCTTATGGTGCCATCTCCGTATCATAATTGGCAAGTTCTACGATGCTCGTAGTAGTGTGTACCTACAGATCATACTTTGCCTGGAGCAGGCAACTTCGAGAACGTAAAAACGGGAGTAGAATACCAAGCTTCGAGTGAAGGTTGTGGAAGCGAATATGAGAAGAAATACCCCATCGAGACAAGTGTCAATCTTTGTGATCATCACCTCTTCATTCTATGAGTATAGAGCATATTATACGTCATTGAAATGTCCCTTGAGCGACTCTGGGCGTACTCTACTCACATAACATATCTCCCAATGCTTTCGGACCACTATCTATGCATTAAGAGTGCTCACTAAATCTACAAAGGAGGCATACTTACCAAATCAGTTGTCCAGTCTGAAAGACAGGGCAAAGTTCATCTGTAATACAACCTGGAATGTGATGATGAATATACCAAGGACAACAATGGCAGTGTGACATTCAATCTGTTGTCTCCTTCCAGCCAAGGGCAGGTGCTCCTTCCCTCGATATTTGGAAAAATACTATGTGCTCAAATTCACACATCTCCCCTCATCACAATCCAATACTCTCAGCAATCACACAAGTATCACACATCTCGAATCCCCAAGACTCACCAACTTCTCTTTCATGGAAGTAATCTTCACTCCGCCCCTGATTTTTCATCTTGTGGGCTTGGTATACAGCTTGATTCCCATGTCCTTCCTTTACCTCGTACTATTCCCTTTTGTCGACCACGATTTCCTCCTTGTTCTGCTTAACGGCTGGTTCTTCCGGACCGCTCACGTCAAATTTCGCTTCCATCTCGCCTTTCGCCTCTTCTTCGACTGAAGTTTTGAAGCACATCACTCCGTCCGGCCTCGAATCACCTGACCTTCCCGTTTGGTCTTCTCGCTCATCTCACGATGGACCCTTTTGACCCGCTTGAATTAAGAGAGGCAGTTCCTCAGAAGCCTAGAGGCCCCCTCGAGCCCAGCGTCCTCGACCGGAAAAGACCAGTGGCTCGATTCCCAGATAGCTTTTCTGCCAATCTCGGTCGCAAGGCTTCCTCCTTCTTTCGTCAAGACGATTTTGCTCCTGGATTCGACCAAAAGAACTCATCACCCCCTCCTCCTCTCCCCGAAAGCAAGAGCATCATTCATCGAAAACGAGACATTTTACCTGGCTTACCTTCTCCATCGATTACTCGCGATCGTCAAACATCCGCCGCGTCTTCAGTCAAGGCAATGGTCGCGAAATTCGAAGGAGCCACTGGTACACCTGAGAAATCCGACAAGATGTCTGATCACGGAGATTACGATCTCATTCCCTCCTCGCCCGTCGCTGACAAGGGCAAGGGTAAGGCTTCATTCGATGAGTCTACTGACACCACCGCCGCTTCGATTGCGCCCGGCGTTGCTTCACAGCCCGAGAAGAAATTGTCCGCTCGAGAGATTGCCGACCTGGAGCTTCTCAAGATGGAGGATTACTTCCAGGACCAGTCCCTCGCACGCTCCCTCGACAACTATGTCGCCCCGAAGCATATTCATACCAAGGTCAAGGTCCTTCCTCTTGAGGAGGACGAGGGCGTCTCAATGGTGAAGGCCGCCAAAATCGAGCTTTGGAACAAGCTGGCCTCGCTCAACGAGGCCTTCGAGGAGCGTCATCCATCCGCCAAGGAAGAGCGTCTCGCCCAGGAAGTTGCTTTCGCTGCTACCAACGCCCGTCTCGACGAAATCTTTGGAGAGTCATCTAAGCAGGGCGCTCTGAAGGAGGAGGCGAAGAACACCACCCGTTCTGAGCGCAGAGCTGAGCAAAAGGCCCAGAAGAAGGCCGACAAGAAAGCCCAGAAGGCTGGCAAGCGTGAGATCTCTGTCGCTCCTGCCCCTCAGGCCGTCACTTCGCCGACCCTCGAGGAGCACACCACCAAGGAGGCTTCGCTTCGTGAGAAGTATCCAGAGATCTACGCAAAGATTGACTACTGGCGCGCTCTTGGCGCTAAGGACAAGGCTGCTGATCCCGTCGACTCTGGCAGCGAGTATACTGACGACGCCAACTCTGATGACGAGTCGCCTCTTGCAGCTCCTTCTCAGCCTGTGGCCCTCAAGACCCAGAGGACCACCGCCCATGCTCAAGCCGCAGAGAGCATGGTCCAGACGAAGCAGGTCTCTACCGATGATTCTTCTTCTTCCGACGATGATGACTCGAGCACTGGCTCATCCGATGGCGACCCGTTCCACCTGAACAAGTACCTCACGCCGGAGTACCAGGCAAAGGCTCAGGCTTATCTCAAGGCCTTCGACGAGGCTCAAGCTCAAGCCGCCGACAAGCCCGTCTACGGACCTGCTACTTCCCCGTCTTCCACCCAGTCTGGAGGCAAGACCATCGCCGGCAAGCCCACTGCCGCCGACAACCGCTCTCAGAAGACCGCGGAGAGCGACGAGTCCCACACCTTCATCCAGAGAGACCCGAAGGAGGTTGATGCGTTCTAGAGCAACGTGCGAACCTCACTTCACATCTCCGACGACGAGCTGTCCGACACTGACGACGTCAAGGCTTCAAAGGTCTCCGCTGCCCAGCAGGAGCGAGACGAGATCAACCGCCGTGCGTACGAGCGCGTCAATGCCGCTCACGCCCGTGGTGAGATTGTTCACCTCGAGAACACGAAGCCCATTCGCGACACTTTCTCGACTGATATCAAGAAGGAGAACATCGTTCCCGGTTTCGGAAAGGGCAAGAGCAAGCAGTCTCCTGCCGTCTTCGACGAGGAGGCCTACGGCGAACGCTCGATTGCGTCCCACACCATGAAGCCCGCTCCGCTCCGCATCCCTTCCCGCGCCAAGCAGCCTGCCGTCGACAACAACGACAAGGCAGGCGCCAAGGATACCTCTCAGTCTCAGAGCAAGACGCCCACCGTCGCCGATAGTCCGCGCTCGTCGAACGCTAGCAAGTACCGCATGGGTGCTGGAGAGTCCACCGTCTTGACCCAGGGCTACAACGGCAACAACCCGTTCCTGCGCAGAAACGGCAGCGGCTCTTCCACTCAGAGCGGCGGTCCGAGAAGCAGCGCCAGCACTCGCAATTTCAGCTGGCCCAAGAGACCGAAGGACAGCAAGTACGACTTTGTCGACAGCGATGACGACGAGTCCAACAGGAGGAAGCAGTCGGGCAAGACTAAGGCTCAGACTCAGACCACCTCGTCTGGCAGCAGCAGCTCCCACAACTCTGAAGCTTTCAAGACCATGCTGAACAACACCAAGAGCCTTACCGGCTTCACTCGCAAGATGGCCCCCCTCCCCAAGCCCCCGGTCAACGAGGAGACTGGCGACCGCCGAAGCTTCACGGCAGATGAATACAAGAACATGATCCAGGACGAGTTCAACCGGTTCTCCCAGCAATCTCCGGAGAAGAAGGCGCAAGACCTCGAGACGGCTCTTGCCATTCTCAACGGTGTCCCCTCTGCACCCTCGTCCTCCAGCCGCGCCCCGACTACCTCGGCGTCCGCTCCATCGGACAACATCACTCGTCAGACGGTGACCGTGAACCCTTTCCCGCAGCACCCTACTGTCCGCCTCGCCGGCACTACGGCCCTCCCGCCCACGCCCGCGACGTCTGCTGCCCCCGCGACCACGGCCGAGAAGTTGGCCGAGCTGGATGACTTCTTCGCGGAGGAAAAGGACAACAACTACACCACATCCGCTCCTGCCGCCGCGGGCTCCAGCTACGCCTCGAGCTACAGCTCTACCGCCTCCACTAGCCAGAAGAAGCACAAGGAGAAGGAGATCCAGGACAAGGACGAGCCCTGGAACGATCCCAACTATCACGAGGAGGCTCTCTCCCACGGCTACGCCTTCAAGCAGACGGGCTACAACAACCTCCCCGACAGCATGGACCCCGTTCCCCTCACCGGCGACCAGCGCCGTGAGGTTCTGGGGCACTACGGCATGTCCGAGGCAGACTACCCTGCCCCTCCCGCCGGCTACCCCAACCCTCCCGGCCCCGAGCCCGGCACCGTTGCTCCCCCTTGCCCCTCGCGCCCTGCTCCATCTGTTCCCGGCCAGGTCACTCCGGCTGGCAGCATCGGCGGAGGAGGTAGCAGCATTTCGAGCCTTCACAGCCTCGACAGCGACGCTCTTTCTTCTGCTTTTGCTCCTGCTCAGGCTCAGGCTCAGGCTCCTACTGTTCAGAGCCTCCGCACCCCTCGCCGCTTCCGTCGCGCTGCTACTGCGCCCCCTGCGCCTGCCCCTGACAGCCCTGCTCCTGGCTACGATGCCGATTGGTTCTGAATGAATGGATAACGAAGACGCATGAAGATACGAAAGGACGAATGAATGAAGGGATGATTTACGAAATGATCCGAAACGACTTTTTTCTTACTGCTTTACGGAATGCCACTGCTTGTTACGTTGCGATGAATATGAAAATCTGAGAAAACAGCAGAAAAAGTACAAAACCCCATACGCGTTCAGATCACCCATCGTCAGAGCATCGTCGACAAACGGACCAAGGAACGTTTTCTCTTGACATTTCCTTCTTATGGAACCGTCTTTGAAATCAACCTACCTGAATTTATCGTCTCGACATGGCGCTTGTACGCACGCACCCAAAAAAAAAGTTACAAAACCATGAAACCCCAGCCTGGGGAAGTG
>JFFI01001279.1:0-14730 GCA_001563125.1 Colletotrichum salicis | reverse complement strand
TTTGATGACGACATTGTTCTTAGTGGATGGACGCGGATTAAAGATGGGAAAAGTAGATGGTTACGGTTGGGTGCGCAGCTCGCTTGTCTGCGTAGCTCACTTATTATGTACATTTCAGACAACACTTTTAAAATACCAAATCTTTTTTTTTTGGCATAATACCCTATTGTATTATTACTAGAGCTCTCTCTACTGATCCAGACACATGTGGTATGAACTAAATGTTTAGCAGGTAAGACCTCCATCGATGACGATAGAAGTTCCCGTAATGTAGGTAGATTCATCACCGAGCAAGAACTCAACCAAAGTAGCAACTTCCTCGGGCTTCCCTATGTGAGAAATCGCTGCCAGCATGCCCCCCATGGGATCCGCTCCACCTGGCTTTGGCTGCATCATCTGCGTGTCAATGCCGCCCCTGTATCGGCAGAATTAGTCTATACTCACACCGGACCTTCAGAACTTAACTCACGGATTGATACAATTGACCCGCAATTGTCGATTACCGTACTCTCTTGCTGCATTCCTTGTTAGTCCCAGGACGACGTGTTTGCTGGTAACGTACGCCGAGCCCCAGTGGCCAGGAAAGCTTCTCAGGCCGAGGAAAGTCGAGGGATTGACAATGGGACCGCCATCGCTGATGTGTTTCAGCTCTTCTCGTAGGCAGAACATCGTTCCCGAAAGGTCGATACCGAGCAAGAACTCCCATTCTTCGTCAGACTGGGCCTCCAGAGGGACCTGGCTTGACACGGCAGTTCCGGCAATGTTGGCAGCGCCATTTAGGCGCCCAAAGGTCTTCTTAGTGTTTTGGATCCAATCTCGAACCTGCTCGGGCTTGCTGACATCGACCACTGTGGCTTCAACACGCGTGCCTGGATTGAAAATCTTCAGCTCTTCGGTAATAGCTTTGAGGGCTTCTGTCTGGACGTCAGATATGGTCAATGATGCTCCTCTGCTGGCCAGGTAAACAGCAGTAGCTCGGCCTATTCCACTAGCCGCTCCAGTGATTGCGATGGTTTTATCATTGACAGACATGATAATGGAAAATATGGATTCCGTATGGACTTTCGAATAAGAAAGCGATATCTATTGAGACGTATACCTCTGAAGTTGTAGTAAGATAATCAGAAGAACCTCTTCTGATGGATGTCTCTTATTTGTATCACTCTTCGACCAAGGGTGTTAGGAATTGCTGGTGACATCTATTTTACATACAAGATGCTAAGCAAAGCACACTCATCATCATGGTCTCTGAAGGTGTGGCAATAAGCTTGGTCCATCATGTCTACCGAAGACCATCGCAACGGTGCTCAACTGAAGCTCATGAGCAACCGCATACAAGACAGAACATCTCTTCCCAACGGAGGTACCGATGATATTTCAATGCAATTTGGGCCGCACTGCCGCCGGATATGGACCGCCGTCGGACGCGATCATCAGTCCGCGTCCGCGTCGCTTCTCCAGAAATGGCGTTTCCTGATCGGGGAGTCTAAGCGCGTAAGAAACCCACAACCCACCTGCCGGACCGTGGAGACGGGAGCGGGGATTCGGAGGAGGCATTCAAGGGGCTTGACCTATCTGATTCCAGGTAAATCCAAGGTATACATAATCTCCTATTCTTTCCATACATCTGAAGTATCATTGTTGGGTAGTGGACGTAGGGTGTCCGCAAACAACGTCATGCTCTTGGCTTCAGAGGTGCGGTTTCCGCGGCCCACAGCTCCGCAATGTCATCCGTGGACCCCAATGTGTCGGCACTCCGCGGACACGGTCTCATATGCCGATCGCCCTTGTTCGTATAAAGTCGCTAAACTGCCGAAACTTCGAATGAATATGCTTTTGAGCTTTTCAGTCTAACTTTGGTCTGATTTTCATCGCATCTTTGAAAATGTCAAATTTTACTACAACAAGTTCGACCGTAGAACAGATTCCATCCTTCAGCGTAGTAACTACGGCTGTCTCCACACTACTAGTCGGCTTGCTTTATGCTCTTTACAACCACCTTCTTCCGAAGCCGATTGCCGGAATCCCATACAATGAAGAGGCTGTCGAGTCCCTTCTCGGAGACATCCCTAGACTCCAGAAAGAATCTCCCCAAAACCACTTCAGATGGATGATTAAACAAGCGCGCTGACATGACAGCCCCGTATCACAGTTCTTCCTCGAGCCCTTCCACAAGCCGACGGCCTTTGTCGCCGACTTCCACGAGGGGCAGGATATACTCATTCCTCGCAAGTAGTTTGACCGTTCCGACTTCACCATCAGCTTCCTGAGTGGCGAGGCCCCCAGCTTCCATATTAACCTGAAGACGAGCCCGCAATGGAAGGCCCACCGGCGCTTGCTCCAAGACCTGATGACCCCGAGTTTCCTCAACAACGTCGCGGCCCCGAATATCTACAAGAGCGCAACAAATTTTTGGAGTTGTGGAAGATGAAGGCAACGGCTGCCGCTGGAAAGCCTTTCAGTGCCGAACATGACATCTTCTACACGGCACTTGACGCCGTCTTCGACTTTGGATTTGGTACCAGTGTCGAACATCGAGCACTGATCCCACAGATCAGAATGCTTCAAGGAAGTAGCGAAAAGAATGAACTGAACGCAAAGGCTGCCGAGTTCCCCGTTGCGCCAATTCATCCCACTTTGGAGGCGGCGATTAAGACAGCCGATAATCTCACTGGAGTTGCCACGACTGGATTTCCTGATATAGCATGGTGGTTTATCGGCCTCAAGCCCAGTGTCAGAAGCATGAGGGCATTGAGAAAAGCATTCTTCAAAGAGCAGGTCCAGAAAGCTGTTGAGAGATACGAGGGTCAGGTTCAGGACAGTAGCGACAGCTACGTCAAGTCTGCAGTGGATCTGATTATCCACTGGGAAACCATCTTTGCGGGCAAAGAGAACCGTGAGCCAGTGTATTGGTCTGATGCAATGAATGACGAGGTGAGTATCTCTTCTTCGGGTACGCCTTTTGCCGCTTATGGCTGACAATTTTTGATATAGTTGCTTGGATTTGTCGTAGCGGAAACGATACCACAAGTACAACCCTTTGCTGGGGGGTGAAGTTCCTCAGCGATAACCCTGCTTGCCAGCAACAACTTCGCAAGAGCCTTCGCGCAGCTCACTTAAACGCCACCGAAGATAAACGCCTCCCATCGCACGAAGAGATCACAGGAGCTAGCATTCCATACCTTGAGGCCGTTACCGAAGAAATGCTCCGAATCGCGCACACCGCTATTGGCCAAGAGAGGCAGTGCAAAGAAGACACCATCGTCCTAGGACGCCATATTCCCAAATGCACCACGGTCTTCATTCCCAACAAGGGCCCCAGTTTCACAGAACCAAGTTTCGAAGTCGACGAAAAACTGCGAAGTTCTTCGTCTCGGACAGCAGCGGAGGAGCGCGGCTTGCGGACGTGGGGCCAAGAGGGCATGGACGAGTTCCGGCCTGAGCGCTGGCTCACAAAGAGCGACAACGGCGAGCTCGTCTTCGACGCGTTGGCTGGGCCGACTTTACCTTTTGGTCTCGGTCTTCGAGGCTGCTTCGGTCGCAAGTTGGCGTATTTAGAGCTCAGGCTTTTAGCAACTCAGCTGGTGTGGTCGTTTGATTTTCGAGCTTGCGGTGAGAGTCTAGCCAAAGCAGTGTTTTCTAAATTTGGGGGTTTTGTAAGCCATGTGGGGTGCAAGAGCATTGCATCGGCATCGGATCTAGCAGAGAGTAGTAATCAGGTACTTACATTAGCGTGGGTCACATCTGAAGTTACAACTCAATCATATACAAGCATAAGCAAGTGAAGCGAACACATTCTCTGTAAATTGGCGGGAAGATGAGTTGGTGGAAATGCAGTGTGGGATCCCAAATGGAGCCCCCAAGGCGTCATTCACCCCAGGAAGCTCCATGGTATCAACGAGGTGTGTACATGTACTTTGGCAACCCAACTTTACGGATCACACATGCATGCATGTGGATCAAGCCGTTAAGCACATTTTATTTCATGTCTCTTGTATTCGAGACTAGTCAACATGGAAAGCATGAGCCGCCCATGTTTTCGGTCGGAGCATGTCTCTTAAAAGCAGCACATAGACACCTTTCACAGGCGCACCTTAACATAAGATGGCACTCTTACAGGTATAAACTGTTAGTTCGAACGACGATGAGCTTTAAAGCAGCAAGAAGGCTAACTCGTTCGGAACAAAACGAGGCGCATCGCGGCAACCTGGGGAATGCTACAGTATTGAAATCAGCCACGTTAAACGCCCTGGATTCGGCAAAGCGGTTCCTGAAACCAGCCACAGTCGGCATCTGCCTGGCTGACAGTGCAACGTATTCCTGGTAAGGACGGACTGAAACTTCGTGTCTGACACGCCAGGAACATGCCACGCCTCAATGTCCCCATAAACACTCACTCGAAGGCAGCAGGATTTCTGTTCCTATATAGGTCGCCTTCTAATCCTCCTCCCCAATAATCGGTTTTTTGACGCACAGTCTTCTTAGCTTTTGAATGTAAGAGTCACGCGAAACAACTACAACGAGAAATACCGGTCACTAGATCTGCATCTGCATCTCCCAACGTCGAACCCGCAGCCAGCTTATCGCAAGCCCGCGACAATGGATGCCGTCCGCGCCCGCAAGCGACCCACTCCGGCGCCGGCAGCAGAAAGGTCGCTCTGCTCTGCCGATAAGGAGGCCTCCGACCGCACTCAGCTCGCCGGCTTCACAGATCTGCCCGCAGAAATCCACCTTCTCATCTCCAAGCAACTCATCTACCCCGACGCCCTCTCGCTGAAACACACCAGTAGCTACTTCTATTACCTAGTCGACACGGGCGTACGGCTCAAGGTGGAGTGGCTCATGGAGCGCCGCATGCTTCACCTCGAGTGTCCCAATGATAAACGATGTGACCTCGGCAGCGATCTCCGCTTTTGTAGAGGCAGTGTCCCGTATGTTATCTCAATGTTCCGCTCTGCTACTTGATGCTTGCCCTATCGTGTCCCTGTACCTGCTGTCTGACTCTTGCTATAGGCTTCTTATGCAGAGGCGGCGTGAACACATGGAGTGTGAGTCAAGGCCCGGACTCGGCTGCCTAGTCTACGGCACTTCTGTATGCTCTCATCGACGAAAGATTGGTGCTAGGTGTCAACGCTGGCTGAGACGACGGCTGACCGTAGAGTTGTGGTGGGTGTTGATTGCCCTGATACCGATTGCTTTCTGTTGGCTTTGGATGGCGGAGTTTGCTACGTGGGCCTCGAGCGCGTACAGAACTTCTACATCTTTGACAGTCTCAATTATGCGATGATGTACTGGTTGAGGTCAAAGAACATGCCCGGTTCGGGCTCTATGCAAGTACATGTCCATATATCTGACCAATAATGTCTAATACCGACGAGAAGTCCCGGTTTCTACCTTGAAAGCGTTTCAATGAAGGCATTATCGTTGAAAGATGCCTAGATTCCGCCTGGGACACTTTGGAATTTCCATTGCATCTTGCTCACAGCAAACACATTGTTGGTTGGACTGAAAGATGAGTCGGGATTCAGAGACGAATTCGAACAAAAGGACAACATACTCATCTCAGTTATGGGACAAACACTATGCTTACATCACGGTGGTATCCTTTCAAAGGAAGTCTCTCCCTTGGATTGATTTGACCCAAAGAAATAAAGCAGGAAGGTAAACAAAGGGTGCCAAATCCGGGGTTTTTAAGTTTCTTTTTTTTCCAGCTTCCAGCACCTCGTTGACTTACTCCTTGGCTATTGTGTTGCGATTCTACTTATAACGAATATTACCAGGGCAGATTACTACTTGGAATGAGATCCAGCTGTACCCAAACCACTTATTCTAGGAATCTGCCATGCGCTCCTGACCTACCAACTCGAAAACGGCCCTCAAGAGTACACACAGCATTCGGATTAGCGTACCATTCGTAAAGAAATGTCGATAATTGCCGACTTCAAAGACAAGCGCTCTTTCCCTGGCCTTAAGGAGCTAACTTCGCGCCCTTCCGACATTCGAAATCACTGGTGCACGGTAGCCGAGATTCGAAAGGCCATTGTCATCGAGGATAATACTCACCTCACAGTCTATGACACTGAAGGCCATGAGTTATTTGTCTTGATCATGGGCTATTCTAAAAGCAGCGATGGAAAATACCTCAGGACCGGCCATACCATCGCCATCTTATATCCTTCTTACCGTTATACTGCTGTACTCAACCAGAGGACCACGTTCATGTTGACCGACATAGTGGCTATCGTGTAAGTCTTGTTTTGAGAAATTTAGACAAAAGGCTCGATGACCGAAACCCAAAACCTACATGTCTCATCGAGGAGAAGTCTATCTCTAACATAGCAATGCCTCAGGTATTTCCAGTCAGTCTTTCTAAGCTCATTCACTTCAACCAGGATCTCTATAAGCACAACGGCGAAGACAAGGCCCAGTGCTACGCTTGCAGCAAAACATCCGATGCCCACGCAGAGTGCAAGCAATGCCGAATCCCTGTCTACTGTGACCAGGTACGCCACACATCTTTCCATCTTTCCATTTGACAACTCTAAGCAGTTGCTGTGCAGAGAATTGGTACTGACTCGGTGTGCAGATCTGCGCGGAAGCGGGGCTCGAGATGGGCCACAGGGAGGCTTGCAATTTGTTGAAGGACAAGAGCTTGCGAGCACTTCTTTCTCATGACTACGATGGAAGAGACAGGATCGAATTCCAGGATTGAGTCAGAGATTCGAGGCTAGGTGCGGAGCTAGTACCAGCCATCGGTCATGTTTCGCCATTAAAAGTACGATGGCTCTCCGACAATCAGTAAAGGTTGTCAAAATATTAGATCTATTATTCCTTACAATAACTCTGATTCGTAAAGTTTTATGTTTGTGGTATCCGTTGCTGATGATGCGTGTATGGGGTGACTACTTACACTGAACTTTAGCATCTTGGCGTAATACTGGTCAGAGCCCAATCAAACAATGACATTTGCTAGCCGTTTCGAGATGATTACATGAACCATTGACTTTGACTACAGTCTGGAGTCGGTATGATCTCTGGCCAAAAGCACACCGGTAATCTCATGTGGACTTACCAGCTACTTGTCGTAAGCTCAATGATGCGCAATCAGCAAGTATCTCCTGCCGCTTTGCGCCGACCTGCACTTTTGTAAACTCATCAAACACATAGTCAGACTATGGGTGAAGATTGCAGTCCTGAGTAGATTCAGCTGTACATTGTACAAGTAGCATCTGTGAAAATCTTGTACTGACATGTCACATCTTGCTCCTATCCAAAAGCGAAGTGAGGTATTGGGTTATCGTGATTCACACAAGACAAGAGACGAGAAGGACAAAAATAAGCCAGCTGTCTTTGGAAGGGGCAGAATCGAGTGCCTATTTTGAGTCAGTGAACATGAACAGAAGTTCATGTTACGATCGGCTCCTGAATACCACCTGAGCTGATGACTATGGCACCTCATTGCAAGGCCGTTTTATCTTGAACTCACTGTGAACTCTGCTCGTTCATCAAGCAGATTCTCTTGCGTGGTATGACCATACGTGATTGAGTATAAGGCGGATTTGCTAGCCGCAAGGCAAGAACAAGCTCATCAGAAACATGAAAATTTGTTTGAAGCCAAACTACCCAGCTAACAACAATAGAGTGAGATCCTATCTTGGGCCGAGTAGTTAACTTTCCATCATCGGGCAGGTGTGACAATGACAGAACCGCAAGGTCAATATTGGGTTTATGTAGGTATTTTCAGTTCCCGACGGGAGGGTTGAGTGAGAGATTTCTTCGCGCGGACAGTCCTCAGCGTTGGACTTAGCTCAGAGCCCGCCGCCGCCGAGAGCAGCTGATTGATTGGATAAGACGCGATCCAGCTAGCGCGTCTCTAGTTGAAGAGTCTAAAGATCAGCCTGTATTCTAGCGAGTATATTGTGAGCAGCGATAGCATCAGCTCTTATCAGAGTCGGCGTCTGCCGTCTACCGAAACAGTCCAGGTTTGATGATCAGAGGAGCTAATCTGTGTGTGCCTAACATCACCCTCCAGCAGAGACGACCATCTAATCAAGCCGATTCACCGGTCATGCATCAAGGGTCTCCCATCCTAAGAGCCTTTCAAGCTCCAGAACCCTCCGCTTTATTTCCAAATTACGACTAGCTCACCCCAAACCTAGCGGCCCGATGCCAAGTGAATTAAGCTCGGGCGAAACCGAGTTGAGGTGACACTGATGTGCGTTTCTCTTCATCGGGATCAACGTCCGAGCTTGATCCCCTCCAACAGGGCCCATCTTGAAACACGCATCGCGCCTTTCCGAGGAAGGCTTAAACGGAGGCACCTCTTTGTTTCCCTTCCTTAAAGTCCGGTGCAGAGCCGCCTCGCCGTCCCCACCTTCCCTGCGACCTGCTTGACCGTTAGACTTGTCGAGGGTGATGCTGTAATCATCAGCGACAAGGCAAAAAGGGTATCGACGACCCTCAATTCCCACCCTCCCGGTATATCCCAATATGCGCTGGCTCCGTGCGGCCTTGCTGCTTCCCGTTGCTGTTTCTGCAACCTTGAATTTGAAACAGTACAAACCGTCGCTGAACCAGCCCAAGCATTCAAACGCGAAGGCCGACTTCCAACAAAATGTCGTGAACAAGGCACAAGGGGAACCAAAGTTCCTCACAGATAAGACCAAAAGTGCGTTGATACATAAACCTTACGACGAAATCTGACATACTATCTAACACCACTGTCCTAGAATTTGTTGTCAATGGAACAAAGATTCCTGAAGTTGACTTCGATGTTGGCGAGTCCTACGCAGGATTGCTCAACATCGACAAGAACAATGACACGGCAGGAAAGCTGTACTTCTGGTTCTTCCCATCCGAGAGTCAGGACGCCGACAAGGAGATTATGATCTGGCTGACCGGCGGTGTAAGTCTTTACGACTAAACGATAATTGAGCCGAACTAACTTTCTTGGCCAGCCTGGCTGTTCCTCCACCGGAGAACTCCTCTCGGAAAATGGCCCCATGCTCTGGCAGCCGGGAATGTTCAAGCCTATTCGCAACAAATGGAGTTGGCACCGCATCACCAACGTTGTCTGGGTTGACCAGCCAGTCGGCACTGGTTTCTCCCAGGGTACACCCAGTGCCAAGGACGAATTTGATGTAGCCCGTCAGTTCCTCAGCTTCTGGCGCAACTTTGTCGACACGTTTGCCATGCAGGGCTACAAGGTCTATGTGACGGGATCCTCGTACAGCGGCATGTACTGCCCTTACATCGCGAGCGCTATGGTCGACAGCAATGACAAGGACTACTTCAACATTGCCGGTATGCAAATCTTTGACGGGACGTACTCGGTCGACAGTATCGGGGAGGAGATCCCTGCGGTTTCTTTCGTGGATCGATGGGAGCATGTCTTCGCCTTCAACGACACATTTAGACAGACGTTGAAGGATGCGCACAAAAAATGTGGATATGCTGATTATATGCGTAAATGGCTCGTCTATCCACCTGCAGGACAACAGCCTGCGACGATGCCGGGTATGGATGAGGACGGCAACGTAAAACCAGAATGCGATACTTGGACCATGATTCTGGAGGCCGCGACGGAAATCACTCCTTGCTTCAGCGTTTACTCCGTTACGAATCTCTGTCCATTGAAGTACGACCCTCTTGGATTCAGCGATGGCTCTATGTATAGGCCGAAAGGGTCTGGACCAGTCTACTTCAACCGCGAAGACGTCAAGAAAGCCATCAACGCCCCCTTGGATAAGGAATGGGTCTTCTGCACGGAGACACCAGTGTTCTTCAATGAGACCGACAACTCCATTGACGAAGGACCGGGAAGTCAACCAGTCTTGCCCAACGTCATTGACAAAACGCGAAACGTCATCCTCGCACACGGCACCAAGGACTTTGTGCTCATTGACGACGGTACCCTTCTCACAATCCAGAATTTGACCTGGGGAGGGCAAATGGGTTTCCAAAAGAAGCCTACCGCACCGCTTTATGTGCCCTATCACACCAATACGGGCCCTGAGACGCTGGCCGGCGCTGGTGTAATGGGTACGGTGCATTCAGAGCGAGGTCTGACGTATCTCGCAGTCTCTACGGCAGGCCACTTCCTTGCGCAAGATGCTCCAGCCGTGGCGTTCCGCAGTGTCGAAGTACTGGTCGGAAGACGCGAAGGGTTCGAGTCGACGAATACGTCGTTCACTATCGATCCGAACACAACAGCTCCAGTGGGAGATGCGGGTAATGGCACGGTCTTGATGTTCCCGCAGTCCATGGAACCTGGTAGGGGCCAGCTATCCGGTGCCCAACCGGTGAGGAGCAGGGGGGTAGAGGTTTCTGCCGCTGGGGGTGAAGCAATGTTTGCCATGGCTCTGGCGACTATTGTGGCCGTATACATGGAGTTTTGATGGTTTAGGTTGTTGGTGTTCTCAGAATTCAGAAAAAGAATAAATGTAAAAAAAAGATCGCGCCTCGGACCTAGAAATTCAAAATGACAAACATTGAGCCGATAAGCCACATGCGATCCTCATATTTCACGTTTCTCATAGCCAGAGCCTTGGAGGGAATGGGATTGCTCAATTTAATCTATGTCTAGCTCGTCTCGGCATAAACCAATTGTCATACCCATCATTTGTCTAATACAGAGGACCAGTCATTCTGTTTCGACCATTCTTCCCAAGTCGTCATGGGACAATCAATGCCAGTCTAGGTGAGTAGCGGTTAGTCCATTAGGTACTCTCAAAACAGAACGTCTTGTTCTTTGCGGGCTATGGCCCTCACCTTTCTGATATCAGCTGCGGTCAGCAAGTCCATGCCACCATCATAGCCTGGTTCCGAGGAATAAGAGAACATGTACGCGACTTCAATGCCGGTGTCGCGCTCTCCAGTTGCCTCGATCATCTCTTCCGGTGTGATTTGCTTGTAGCTGGCTTGTACTCCGTTTACCTTCGCCCATGTCTTGAGAAACTGGGGCCAAGTGGCAGTTGTTCCTTCAGCCATGTAAGCCTTGCCGGGAGGCATCTGGGAAACGGCGTAGGTGAAGTTGCCCATATCATCGACGGGTGAGAAGTGCGGGACGGGCTTGTCGGGAGAGGTGGTGAACGCCATTGTGAATGTGCCATCGGGGTTCTGATGACGTTTAAGAGATGTTCTTAGTTAAAGTTAGGGGAAGTTGCTCACCTTTCCGAAGTATGAGTTGGGGAGAATGTTGTAACTGTTGTAGAAGTAACCAGTATGAATGCACGACATCTTTGCCGCAAGCTCGGGATACTTCTCATTCACGTAGCCAGGGAAGATCTCAGCTTTGGAGTCAAAATGATACAGCTCCTTGAACTTTCCACCACTGCACTTCTCAGCGTGACTGAGGGTCGAAACCAAGAATCCATTATCGTCGAGCGAGTCCACAGTCTTGGCCGCGGCGTCGACAATATTCCGCCCTTGGCGCAACTCGACATCGTATGCAAACTTCCGGCAGGAGATGCCCTGCTCCTTTGCTTTGAAGCGACAATCTGGCCGGAAGAAAGGCTCCCAGTAATTTGTGACGCTGAAGATGACATTTGCATCCTGGAATGCTTCTTCGATGGATTCCATGTCTTCGAGGTCCGCGTTCACCAGCTCCACATCAGACCCGAGAGTGGCCAGGCCAGTAGCGGATATGGAAGAGGTGTCGCGTGTGAGAGCGCGGACGCGGTAGCCTGCAGCCAGGAAGCGGCGGGCAACGGAACCACCTTGGTTGCCCGTGGCGCCTACGACGACGATGAGTTTTTGGGCCATTGTCGTCGGTGCTGGTCCGTGGCGAAAGGATGCGAGGCGGTGAGTTGAGCGGTGGGATAGTAATGTGATGAAACGGCGAGTGACTTTTGAGTTGAGGGTCTTGCTACATGTATTAATGTAGCAATACTTAAGGTAGTTCAAGCACCGAAAAGCTTCTCGCTGGTGAGGATGAGACGAGTTTGCTGCAAGTCGTGAGTGGCTTGTAGAAGATTGTTGAGATCACGGGACCAAGTGAGGTCAAATTCTGCTTCCAAAAGCTTCAAAAGAAAATCATTGACCCCTCCACTGCGGCCCATTCCCCGCCGCTTTCGTGACAGGCTAGAAACATCCCGCTTCCCCTCGGCTGGAGCAGACACTAGTGTGAGATAAGTGTCACTAAAAGAGAGACTAAAATCAAGGCCACTAAGTCAGTTTCATACTTAAGCGATATACAGGAGGTGATAGCTTAGAGTTGACATGAAGGTGGAGTTCCTTGTCTCGCAGAACTCTTCAGTTATTGGCTCACCCAACTGCCATGAAGCTCACAACGTGCTCACAAGCCTTACCGAACGTGGCGATGGCGATCGGAAGCGGATACCGTGGTGGATTTGACAGCTGGGAGGAAGGGGTCGTAACGTACGGGGGCGGCACGGACGTAGCGCTCGAAGCGGAATAGGGGACGACCCTGGCTGCTCATTGGCGTGATGATGGAGGGGGCTTTATGTGCAAGGCTTTTCCCAGAATTATTATTCAGCTGTGTTCCCGGGCGATCCGCATTCATCCATCATTTCCCACCGTAGGGTGACATTTCTCTTTATCGCTTCTCCATTCCAGAGGGGGGCAGTTAAAGTTTGGCCCTCGTCTGTTTCTCGGACAGAGTCAAATTGTCCAGGGGAAACGCGAAACGGTTGTTCTCAAAACTCCCATCTTTTTTTACTTCTCCCACCGGGAACTCACGGCTGACGGCAGACGGTCTGCCGATCCCGTGCTGCCTCAACTTTCCCCATGACGCCGCGTCCGTCAACTACCGGCGGTTCCAGCACCGCGGACTCGGGACCGGACAGCGGGACCCCCCTTAGTGCCGGTCCAGTCCAAACACCAACCCCTTTGACTAGCAGCACGGGAGCGACAACACCTCCCCGTGCTGTAGCCCCGACGAGCATCCAGTATTTGCTTAATCCGGCGGCAGATCAGACCTTGACACCGCTGCAAGTCGACGTAAGCCCACCATCGCCAGGTTCCCTCTCCCTTGGGACTTGGAGCAAGACCATATGCACTAACGTTCCTTTGTACCCTTGCATTACAGACCGAGATTACAAACCCCGGCGAAGATCATGACTCGGCCTACGGCTCCGAGGCTGGCAGCGCTTACACGGCCTCCATAGCATCCTCCATCTTCCACTACCAGTATGAGAACGGGCGGCGATACCACGCATACCGCGAGGGACAGTATGTCCTTCCCAACGATGACCAAGAGCAAGAACGTCTCGACTTGCAGCACCATATCTGGCGTCTCCTGCTCGGAGGCCAGCTCTACACCGCGCCGCTCCCCACTCCAGAGGATCCAGCGGCTTCTGGCATGAGGATCCTCGACCTCGGTACAGGGACCGGAATCTGGGCCATCGAGATGGCAGACGAATTTCCCACGGCTGACGTATACGGTGTCGATCTCTCGCCCATTCAGCCAGAATGGGTTCCTACGAACTGCAAGTTCCACGTGGATGACTACGAGGACGAGTGGACATACCGCGAGGAGGAACACTTCGACTACATTCACGGCCGCGCGCTTAGTGGAACATCCTCTGACTGGGCAAGATTTTACAACCGTGTAATGGGTGGGCTGAAGCCGGGTGGATGGGTTGAAATGCAAGAATACGATGCATGGATCTTCAGCGATGATGACAGTTATGAGAGAGCACCATGGACAAAGGAATGGGTCAACAAATTGGACGAAGCAAGTAAGATGTATGGGAAGCAAATCAACGTGGCAAGGCACCACAAGCAGTGGATGATCGATGCCGGCTTTGAGGATGTTCAGGAATTTGTCTACAGGGTAAGTGTCCTCAGCCGCAAGATACGCGCTTACCCTGAGAAAACCACTGACAAAGTTTTAGATACCCATCGGCCCGTGGGCGAAAGACCCAGCACTGAAGGAGCTTGGTCGCTGCGAACTCGTTCACATGCAAATGTCTGTCGACTCTCACACCCCGGCTTTGTTCACGAGAGTATTGAACTACTCTCACGACCAGGCCCGAGTGCTGATGGAGGGTGTCAAGCGAGAGTTCCGTAGCAAGGACTACAGACTCATCACAAGCTACCGGTTTGTGACCGGAAGAAAGCCGATGGCATAATAGCGACTGGTTGACATAATGATGTCCTCAATATCTTGCTTCTAACAGCATTAATTAGTCGGTTGGGGAGTTGGAGTGACTTTTGTGGCGATGGCCATCGGCTAGCGTATCGTAGCTCATCTATGTACTGGTGAGCAAGAGCGCGTTTCTTGAAATGAGCATCGTATTCCCAAAACAACATGAAGACGCTTGTTCAAATGCCCTTAATCTCAGTCACGTTGAAGGGTCAATAAATCAATGAGATTAGTCATAACTAAGATCTAAGAATCAGCTACGAATGTTGAATGCATTACTTACTTGCTATACTAGGGATATATATCCACTATCTTACTATAGAAGAGCTATTAAGTTATAATATTAATATTAATACTATATAATTACGGTATTATTAAAGCGACCGTCGTTCTATAATATTTTATTGGTTATAAATAAATTAATAAAGTCGTTTATAAAGCCGATTAATAGAATAAATAGATATTAAAGAGCAAGGGTCTTAATACTTCCGAATATTAGCGAGTATTGTTACGGCCAGCTAGTCGTAGGGGTATGTTTACAAAAGTTAAGGCTACGATGCTTAGTAATAGTGTCGTGAGTCTAGTTGTGTTACGACCCAACATGAGACCAGGGCGTGCCCCAC
>JFFI01001278.1:0-13217 GCA_001563125.1 Colletotrichum salicis | reverse complement strand
TGAGACGCAAGTGTGTACATACCTACTGTTCACTGAGGTAAAGTGAAGCGCAAGTTTCGAAAGACGGCACTCATTTCCAAGTCATCGGAGATGATGTCTGCTAGGCTTTGTCCGTCTTGAGACCATGTATAAGAGACATGGCACCCGTAAGATCCTCTGCACTTCACATATCTCACAAAGTGAAGTCCCTCCACCGTGACAGCATCTAGTCGAGGGTTACGTTCAAAGTCCGCCGGATCCTCGACCAAAAAATGGCCACATCTCACATCTCACGTAGAATCCAACACGGCCTCCTCAAGACCACTCCCACCATCACTCCCGTCCATCTTCCGTCCCCGATAATGCCTCTTCCGCTTCCTCTTCCCCGTATCCTCGGCCCTCCACCCCTTCCTCGGACGGATGGGCTTCAGGAACCCGTCAACGTGCACAGCCCCGTCCATCTCGTCCTCGCTCCCCACATCGAAGCGGTCGCTGCCGCCGCCACCGCAGCCCCCGATATCCCCCGCTCGACCCGGATGCATCGTCGCCACGTGCCGCTGCAGATTCGCCCTCCGTCCGAATCCTTCCAGGGAGCGATCGCAGCCTGCCACGGGACAGAAGAATAGCCCCACGGAAGACGCGCGGGATGCGCTTCGCGATCGTCGCGCCGCCGCCGCTGCTGCTGATGCCGCTGTACTCCGTCCTCGAGCCGCGGCGTCAGAGTCGCTTGGCGGGATACTATCGCGCGCCAGACTATTCTGTCGAGACGATGTGCCGAAACGCCGTGTTTTCGCAACAGGCCTCTCGTTTTCTGATTCTTCTGAGCTGGATTCCGCCGCCGCGTACGGGCCGGCTTTCCCTCCATGGCGCTTACTGCTGCTGCCCCCTCCGGGCATGTACCGCGTCGTCTGCGGCTTCGGCCCCTTTGACGCAGACCCCTCGAACAGAGTCTGCATCTCCATCCCCTGGCCGAATAAATCGGCGCACCGCTGCGCCGCCCTGGCGACGACGTCGGGCTTGAAGCCGGAGAGCGACGCTGCGCCGATGACGTCGCTCCAATCCCGCAGACCCCAGTTCCCGAGCATCGTCTCCCTGGCCTTGATCTTGGCCTCGGCGCGGGCCTCGGCTGGCAGATCACGCTTCTTCCTCCTCGGCGATCTTGACCTCGACGTCTCGTCTCCCGATCCTTCGACCTTCTTCACACCCTCCTCTGCTTCCATCTCGCCAGCAGCTGCGTCCTCCTCGTCCGACGAGAACGGGATCCGCTTCTTTTGTGACCTCGCAATCCGGATCTTCATCTCCTTCTCCGTCTCCCCAGGCAGCGGAACCGCCGCCTTCTTCGGCCGACCTCTCCTCTCGAGCGCTCTCGTCCACTCGGGCTCCGGGGTTCTGGGCGCCTTGCTCCGAGGCCGGCCCTTCTTCTTACGCTTCGACGCCGAAGAAGACGCCCGTGACGCCGCGGACGAGACGCTAGCTGCGTCCGAGGCGTCTTCCACGTCGGTAGCGGAGGCGGACGAGTCGGTCATGTAGCTGAGGCCGGCGAGGCGGGAGTTGTGGAGGGCCGTGAGGGTGTTGTCGAGGGTAGATAGGATGTGACGGACAGAGGGGCGGAGGAGGTTGGCGGAGAGGTCGTCGTTGGCGGAGACGACTGGCTCGTATGTCTTGCTGCGCTTCGGCTTTTCGACCTCTACATCGGACACACCCGCTTGCGCGCCTTGTCCGGATGGAGGAGAGGCGTTTTCCCCTCCTTCTTCTTTGTTGTCGTCGTCGTCGTCGGAGGCCGCGGAAGATGCCGCCGTCCTATCGTGGGCAGATTCATCCCGTGTCCTCGCAGTTTTGTCTCGCTCTCGAGCCTTGCGCTGCCGGCGAAGGAAGCGCTCTTTTGCCTGGCGTAGAATCGTAGCCGTCATTTCTTCTTCCAGTGCTGTGCTGGGGAACTGTTCCCTCCTGAGGCGTGTGGTGAAGTCGTCGTCCTCATCGTGGGTTTCCTTTAAAAAGTCGTCGCCGGGCACGATGTGTGAGTTCATGGGCCATGCCGTCCATAGATTCGGCGGGCGCCATTCGCCGCTGTCGACAGTGTCCTCCAGCGATCTATCAGTATCCTGAAGAAAGAAAGAAAGATTAGTGGCTAAGAACGTGTCGCGTTGATGAGATGGACTGCTATCAAACGTACTGCTTCATCAGGCTCTGCTGCGACGCTTGGGCGCACCGCACGATTTCGGAGCGCGAACGCGTTATATAGGTGCACTGATAAGTCGCGATTCCGGAGTTGCTCCATGGACCGGTGGAGGAGTCGCTCTTCCTGCGTGTAGCTGCTCCATGTTGCCTTATTGCCCTTCCAGCGATTGGGTCTCGTCTCATAAAGCTCTTCAGAGTCGACGGAGCGAATTTCATCGGTGTCGAGGTCCCACGATTCCTCGTTTGCCGTCATGACATGGATATGATGCCTGATGAAGTTAAAATATCAATGTTTCACGTTTGAAAAGAATACGCATCAATTGAATGAGGTTAAATGAAGTGCTTAAGTGAAGAACAGCGGTTTTCAAAGTGGGTGGCAGTAAGGTGAAGAGTAAAGGAAAAATGGACCCGCCCAACATCTCACCGAAACTTGCCTCGAGGAAAGGACTAACGGGTAGCCTAACATGACTTCAACTCTGTACGGAGTCACTCACAACACCATACTACCAACATTTCACTAGGTACTTCACTTATTTTCATAGAGATTACGATTCATGTGTCCCAGGCATGTATTTATCGTCCCAACACCACAATTATGGTATAACAAACGCCTACTGCACATTCTAGAAGAAAACAAAACACAAACAAGCTTTTCTCCTCTCTTTTTCTTCACCATCCACCGCTTCCTCTACGCCTTGGCCTTCTTGTTAGCAGCCTCCCTCTCCAGCTTTCTCCTCTTGCCACGCAGCTTCTCGTCCGTGGCGCTCTTCTTATTATTAGTGTACTGCATCTGCTCAAACAGCTTTCTCTTCTTCTTGCTCAGCATGCCCTTGGCACGCTCGATATCCTCCGCCTCCTCGGCGACCTTCTTGGCGTGCGCCTTGCGGGCCGCCTCCTTCTTGGTCTTGGGCTTGGTCTCCCTGGCCTTGACGGCGCCGCCCGTGAGCTCGGCCTCGAGCTCGAGCTGGCGCTGCGCATCGGCGTCGTCGTTCTCGGAGCCGATATTGTCATCGTCCTCGGAGACTCCGTCAAAGTCTTCGCCCTCCTCCTCCTCCTCCTCCTCCTCGTCGTCGTCGGAGCCGGCAACGTCCATGTCGCCAGTGTCCACGTCGTCGGCCATCTCCTCGTCGCTCTCGGCAAGCGCCTCGCCTTCCGGCTCCTGCTCCTCGAGGGGCACGGTCGGGTCGTACGCGCCCTGCACCTGTCTGACAAAGGGGCTGAGATGGGGAGGCAGCTGGGCGCCGGGAGCGTACTGATCCGGCTGCTTGAGCTCCTCCTCGTTGACGCTGTCCCAGACCCATTGGGGCTGGACGTATATCCGGCCGGGGATGCGCTGGTTGGGCGCGAGCTTCTGAGATGTCTGGTTGTCCTCGCCATCGCCCTCCTCGCTGTTGGCGGCGTAAATCGGGGGACGGTCAACGATCTGGTGGGTGATGGACGGGTCGCGCTCGTCCGTGGTGAAGGCACCCTCGCCGAGAACGGCATCCCAGCCGATGCGCTTGCAGCCGAACGACCGCAGAAGGAACTCCAGGGGTTGTCTAGGAGTCTCACGGGACAGGAAGAATGTGCAGTGGGCGAAGAGCTTGTTTCTGTCGGTGCTCGAGCTTACGGGCTGGGGCAGGACGTCGCCGCCGGGTGCCGTAGGCTCGAACTTGTCGATGGCGCTTGTGGATTCTTCTGCGGACTCGGTCTGCTCCTCCGACTTGTCCTCCTCCTTGTCGGCATCCGAAGACTTGAGCTTCTTGATAACCTTGTCAACCGCGGCCTGAGTCTTGGGGTCGACGCTGTGCTCGGTCTCGCCGTTGGTGATTTGTTTCGGCTCCTCGGGGGCGGCGAGGTTCTGTCCCTCAATGGTGAAGGCAGCAAGCTCGGCAGACTGGTTGTCCTTGGTCTGGTCAAACTTGGGCGGGTACTTGAGACCGAGGCCGGTGTACAGGCGGAAGTTGATGAAGCCCAACAGCGTCATGTAGAACTCGACAAAGGTTCCCATGATGCGGAAGTCGACATCGCCAACAACCCTCTGGTTGAACTTGTAAGGCACCAACCACAAGACATCCTCGCCGTTGATGTTCGCCTGGTAGTAGATACCCTTGATCGAAAGGAAGGACTTGGTAACGCTCTGCGACACAATGAGGTAGTGCTGGAACTCGAGGGTCAAACGCTCGCAGCGCGCAATCATCTTTGCGGGAACGGACGAGGTCGAAGGCAGGTTGGCGAAGAGGAAAAGCATGGACAGGCAGTCGTCGAGGTCCCTCACAGCATCGACAAAGGTCGGGTATCGCTCTCTGATGACGTGGTCGAGGGTGTATCTCGGCTTGCCAGTCTCCTCGGGCCTGGCGGCGTTCTTCTCCAAGCGCTTCGCATCGCCAACGTCGCCGCGGCCGAGCGCGCGCGAAATCTTCTTCTCGAGGGCCTTTTGGTCGCGGAACTTGAGTAGCAGCGGCTCGTGAAGGAGGTACTGGATGTCCTTGGCGTAGTAAAAGGTCGTCGAGGCGGTCGAGGACTTGGAAACCTTCTTCTTGCTGCGCGGCTCACGAGGGTAGATTCCCTTCCAGATGCAGAGCTTGCGGAAGTCGGGCAGGCTAATCTGCAGCTTGCGGATGGCCTGGTTTCTGGTGACATAGTTCTTGGCCGCTCCGGCCTCTCCCTTCTTCTTGACTCTTCCCGCCATTTTTGCGAATTGGCGTGGTTGTGTTGTTGAAATTTTAAATTTTCTTTTACTTGGGTGAGAAGGTGTATGTTCTCGGACGGGTTCAGAAGCTCTTCAGTACTTCTGGCCGTGGCGGGGGCACCGCTCTCGAGTTTCTCTCTGAACTTTTTTTCCATTGAAATTTTCTGCCAGTGGTTGACCGCTCTCTCGCCAGCCGAGATAGGACTAGTCTCGGCTATCGTTATCGCTGATTGGCTTTTGTTATCTAATCAGTACTGTGGCCCCAGCTCCAGGGGCTCAACCCACTAAACCAAGTGCAACTGCGCTGAAAGACGGATTGCCATTCGCTGGACCGGCTTCCCGCACCCAGCGGACCTGCGCCCCGGTCGAAGCACCAGGTGTCATCCACCTCGACCCCCGTCCCTACCACACCTTATTCATCCCGACTCCCCGCCCGAACTTCAATACCTACTTTAAGACTGCGAACCTTGAAGCTCCCGCGAGCCCGCATCTCGACACATCCCGCCCCGGACCATGGACTGAAGGATGACCGTCGGCACAAGTACACAGGGAGGCAGCAAGACGGGCGTCTACGCCGCCGCAGCAGCGCTGCGTCTGCTGCTCTTCGTCGCGTTCCCCGGCCTGCCTGACCTGCTTACCGGCCGCGTCGAGATCTCGACCCCCGTCACGAGCTTCAAGCGATGTAAGCTTCCCCCTTCCTGGATCCCCAATTGAAACAAGACATCTTGGACTGACGATTCTCGTCATCACGCAGTACAAGAAGGACTCTTCCTCTACAACCACAATGTCTCCCCCTACGACGGCGGCGTCTACCACCAAGCGCCCCTCTTCCTCCCCCTCTTCTCTCTCCTCCCGGACCTGAAGTCGTTTCCGATCTTCACATACCTTCTCTACATCCTCGTCGACATCCTGAGCGCGGATGCTCTCTCCAAGATCGCCGACTCTGGCGAAGCCGGATCCTCTCGCCTCTTCTCCTCTCCCCGCCGCGGCAAGAGGTGGAGTGGCCTCGTCGTCGCATCACTGTAAGCTACCCACCCCCTTGCTCGCATCATCGAGGAAGCGACTCGGCCTGACACTTTTCACCACAGTTACCTCTTCAACCCCTTCACGATAGGAACCTGCATCGGCCGCTCCACCTCCGTCTTCTCAACATGCGCCATCCTCCACGCCGTCGCAGAGGCCATCGCCGGCGCCCCCCTCGGCGCAATGGTCTCCCTCTCCTTCGCGACATACTTTTCAATGTACCCCGCCCTCCTCCTCCCCCCTCTCGTCCTCCTCGCCTACGACCGCCAGGACCCGACCCGGCGCGACCCTTCGACCCCGCGCTTCGCCCTCACAAACGTCTCCGTCGTCGCCGGCGTTCTGGCCGCCCTTTTCGCCATGTCCTTCCTCCTCACCGGCGGCTCCTGGGAATTCCTCTCCAGCACCTACGGCGCCCAGCTCACCCTAAACGACCTGACGCCCAACGTGGGGCTGTGGTGGTACTTCTTCGTCGAAATGTTCGACTCCTTCCGCCCCTTCTTCCTCGCCGTCTTCTGGCTCCACCTCTCCAGCTACGTCGGGCCCCTGACGATCCGCATCCGCACCCAGCCGCTCGTCGTCCTGACGCTGCTCCTCGGCATCTTTGCCATCTTCAAGCCGTACCCGTCCATCGCGGACACGAGCTTGTTCCTGGCGATGCTCTCGCTCTTCCGGCACGTGTTCCCGCTCATGCGGTATACTTTTGTCGGCGCCGCGACAATCATGTACGCTTCGTTCCTCGGCCCGGCTTTTTACCATCTGTGGATCTATGCTGGTAGCGGAAACGCGAATTTCTTCTACGCTATCACGTTGGTCTGGAGTTTGGGACAGAGCTTGCTCGTCAGCGATCTCACGTTTGCGGTGCTGCGTGACGAGTGGGAGGTTGAGAGGCCCGAGATGGTTGGAAAGGAGATTCGGCAGATCTAAAGAGGCCTCGGAAAGAGGAGGCTCGTTTGATGAAGACAGCTTTCATCAATGTGTAGAATTGAAGGTGTCGGTGTACAACAGCATAAAAGCATTGCAGGTCGGCATCAGTGGCATAGGCGGCAGCATCAAACAGCAGTATGGTGTATGATGAACGGTTCTATGTAAAACCAAGATAATCGAGACAGTATTGTACATTTTTTTGGATTGCCGCAAACCATGTGGCCTTTTCGTACATGCTAGCCCCCTCCCTGACTCCAGAGTTGCGAATGATCTATATGCCCCCTTTTCGTTTCGTGACCGCCAAGTCATATTGCAGCCAGCTTTACCCCCTTTTACCAATACATTTCTTAATACTTGACCAACCGCACCACACAAACTGTATTTCCAAGCTTTTAATCGACGGCCAATTCAGACTCGACATACCTGTGCTCCGAACCCCACCCGGCAGCCGGACTCGCCTGCGGTACTACCGGGTCCGCAAGTCCCAGCGAAAAGTTGAGCATCTCGCCCAGGTCGCCGAACCTACCCAGCCCCTTCTTCTCCGCCACCCACGTCTGCGTCCGCAGGCCCCACGGCGGCAGACTCTTGTACGTCAAGACGCCGTACGCGATCGCCGAGCCAGCGACCAAGACCCCGCCCGCGAGCGCCAGCGTCCTCCGGTCCGCCCCCTTGGCTTTGGTCTCGGCCCGTCGCCGCCACTCGTGGAGGTACGCCTCGCCGAGGTTCGGCGTCGCCTGCACGACGTTATCGAGGAAGCGCGCCGCGGTACGGAGTGATGATGAAGGTGCCGCCGTCCAGGGGAGGGCGTTGCCCGGGTTCGTGAGGCACTCGTCGCGGAGGTCCGAGGCCATGGCGGCGAGGTGGGGGAATTTCTTGGCGAGGATGGTTTGGAGCCAGGACTGCGGGAGGTCGACTTGCTGGATGAGGGCGAGGTAGCCGACGAGCAGGCAGTCGAGGGACGTGGGGACCTCGCCGCCGAAGAAGCGCTTCTTCTCACCTGGTGAGTCTTCGCCTTGTGCGCGGAGGGCTTCGAGGGGGGAGAGGGCGTCGACGGTGACGGCGTGGAGCCGTATGCCCCGCGCCGTGCCGGCTTTCATCTCCTTGAGGACGGTCTTCTTGTTGGAGACGGGGAGGTGCTTCATCGCGCGGTCTAGGGCGCCGTTCTTCGGGGCGGCGATTTCGTCGTCGTCGTCGTCGTCATCGGCGCCGAGGGAGTCGAGGCCGAGGTGGGCGCACCGGGCCGTGGCCTGGTTCCGAATCATGACGGGGACGGTCCAGCTCAGGGGGAAGCCGAGGAGGTGGCTCAGGGCGGGGCGGGTGACGGCGGTCCAGTTCTCGTGGGTGCCGTAGAGGGCGACGTCGAGCAGGGGCGCGAGGGCGGACTCGATGTAGGCGCCGTAGGCAAGGGCGTCTGCGCGCTGGGACGGGGTGAGGCGCGAGTCGAGGTCCAGGTCCCAGGAGGGGGAGTGCGGCGCGAGGGAGGCGAGGTGGGCCGCGATGGAGGCGTAGCCCGTTACCCAGACGCCGTTGGCCTTAAGGGCCGGTAGACGATCTAGTAGACGTTAGCGAGGCTGAAGGTAAAAGGGGGGCCCTATTGTGTATTTTGGGAGGGTTTCTTTGTGTGTTTGGGAGAGTCTTTGTGAGGTTTCTTTGTTATGAGTCGTCATTATGGGACGAGGCCGCGTGGGAAAGTCTTCTCAACGGCGAGACTTGGAACGGCGGTAGGAAGGGGGTGGGCAGTGTAAAAACGCCGGTGATGACGGCGGCCGGTGTAAGTGTGAATAAGTGAACAGGTATACTTACTTGATGAGTCGACGGCAGGGTCATTGCTAGGGACCAGACGCCATTGTGAGCTTGGGAGGGCGGTGTGCAGGTAGGCGATGGCGGCCAGACACTCGGCGTCGATGGAGGGGAGGCCAAATGCAGCGCCCCAGACGTGGAGCTCGAGGACGTTGTCCATGGTCGTGGTCGTGGCCGTGGCCGTGGTGTTTGTGTCGTATATTGTGGTGTGAAGGCCGGGTGACGAGTACACCTCGCCGTCTGAGGTAGCCGCCGTGTGTATCCAAGTATCCGGTTCACTTCTGCTGCCTTCACCTCGTTCTGTCTCCACCGTTCACTTCAAAGACCCTGATAAGTCCGAGGCCTCTAGCGCAATGGACGTGGCCCAAGAGGATGACGAAAAGTCGGGCGGCCGATGACTCAAACTCGTTTCAACGCACTGTTGATTGAACGATACCCTGAAGATCCCCGTAAGGCAGCAATGGGCTCGTAAGAGACAACCGTTTCTGATGATGTGCAGTGCGATGTCACTGATGTTGTCGTTCTGGGGAAAATTAGGGACCCCCTGCATTCCTTTCATCGCTTCAGCGGCGCGAAGATCCGTCCGAGCTTGGCCTACGACCTCGGCGCGGGATCACGTGGGTGGTGCTAGATATGAGCCTTACATAATCACAGAGGAGGACTGAGGCAGCTGAAATAATATGGGGCAACATCTCCCACGTTTTGCCACGCCTTCGCCCCACACCTCCCCCAAACGGGGTTCTATTTCCTGATTGGGACGGAATCGACGAACCCCCCCCTCTTCTCCCCCTGACGATCCGGTTCACCGTTCTAGAAACTCCAAAACACGCCGCCGCCAAAACAGTAGATCATCAAGTTTTTCCCTCCCGTCAAACGTCCACCAGTCATCTAGAGGCAAGAACAAGAAGCGGTGACGTCTTGGCTATGAGCACCTTCTCTAAGCTTCTGCGCCTGCATTCCGGCGGGTCCGGATCACCGCTGCAAGTCCCCTGAGCCCATCAACCAAGTTTACCAACCAAAGGGAGGATGGAGCATGGAGGGAGATACCGGTACATCGTGACATGTCAACGTTCGACCTTCTTCTTCCAATCTCGTGACCATCCTCCGAGATGACCAAAGCCGACGACGACTGCAGGAAATTTCGCCACCACTAAGGCAGGTACGCGACAACGAACCCATAACCGTAACCTACTGCAGGCACCACGACAGCTTTGCGTGCTTTGCGTGCTTTGTGTGCTAGTCCCAAGCGTTAAATCTAAACCGTCTGAATTCCAGACGCACCAGAAACGTTCAGGTTGAACCATACATTGTTCGAAACTGGAAACAGATTGACAAGGTGTGAACGCGACGGCGCTTGAAGAACGATAGACCAAAGCCTCCCTTCTCCTGTTTCATACAAATTCAAAACATTCAGTTCGTCAAGTGGGGGAATGGAAATGGAAGCAAAGTGATGAGCATCAGGCTTCAGGGTTCATCCATCTCGTCACAGAAAATTCCATAATAAACCCACGACAGCTAAGAAGAATGTGATACCGCATTTCATGGGGGAAAGATGCGCAGGTGTCACTTTGATGAAAGGGATGGGGTCTTCGTTCCCGTCCT
Source organism: Colletotrichum salicis (assembly GCA_001563125.1). Lineage (NCBI taxonomy): Eukaryota > Fungi > Ascomycota > Sordariomycetes > Glomerellales > Glomerellaceae > Colletotrichum > Colletotrichum salicis. The sequence goes on along the minus strand of JFFI01001278.1, from coordinate 3,040 downwards.
TTTCTATCTGACGTGACATGCCGCACCCCGATTCCCTGTCAACGTAATCCTCATCAGGGCTCAATATAGACAGACCACAATGGAGGACATCTCTACACTCAGACTCTCACGTACGAGGGCATTCCTTACCCTTACCCAATCTATAGCTTAAACCACCGTCCCGCTCATCGGTGACGAATCGTCGTCGTACCTGGATCAATTTAGATTTCTTCTTAGATCGCGGAGGAACATACGAAATCGTAATATACGGCAATAAAGGGGAATAATAATAATAATAACAATAGGGGGAGAACTAATCCATCACTCATCGCGACACGCCTCTCTTTCTTGTCAATTCGAGGTGAGCCCGTAGAGAAAGCCCACATCGGACGATCCACGCCCACGGAACACCGCCCACGGCGGCTCCGTTTCTTCCTACGCCGTCTCTCGCGCCGCCGCCGCTACCTTGGAACATTGTAACTGTCTCCCCCATCCCGACTCCCCGGCGCCATCTCCGCTAGCATAAATTGCTTCATCGTATACTCATTCACTGGTTCAAACACGCGGATACTAGCCAAGCCTGTCTTTGGGCCACAAACTTGTTTGAATCTTCTCCCTCTACCCGTATTCCCCCTCGAAGAAAAACGGAAAGGGCAGAATATCTGATTATACCATCATGCTAGCCTTCCCTTTAGCCTCCCGTCACCAGTGCGACGTAATTAGATAAGGGAGGCACTAGGACGACGGCGCCTTGGACCGTCGAGCCCGCCAAACCGTCAACGACGTCTGTGTTTCTTTTTTTCTTTTTTTTTTTTCTTCTTCTTTTCTTCACAGAGTACGACTTACTCCGTACTGCGGGAGAGTCTCCACCCCCTGGCTCTCCTTTTGCCCTCAACTTTGGGATTTAGGGGTCCAACATTCCACATCCCGTACATTCACCCCCTTTTTCTTCTTTTCTTCCTTCCCGTCCGTCCACGGACGGGCTGAGGCTGAGCCTCAATTTCTCATTTCCAATTCCCAGCTGTACATTATGCCAAACCGTACTCCGTACTCCGTACCGAGTAGAAGGGTCAATGGAGTTCCATCGAGGGCAAAAGGGGTGTATGTTCTAAACTCTCTCGCGGCCCGCGGCTTCAGAATCCAACCCCCCAAAAGTTGGCAGATGATAGTATTCACCGATAATTATACCACAAGAAGCTGTACTCCGAACAGAGTTCGGACCTTGAAGACCTAATGAGCTCGGCCCCGCCCCCAATTGAGGCCTCTCTCGTCTGTCGGGTCCAATATGGGACGGGGGATTTTACTTCAGCTGAGGTAATGGACGTACTCCGGAATGCCCACCGGGAAACGCACGTCCAACCAATATAAGCACGCATGAAGGCAATTACCACCGCGAACCGCACAACCTCAATGTCCAGCTCACAAAAAATGGCCTCATATGCAGTTCACTTGTGAAGGTTTCAATAAATCCAAACAGCCGCGCATCGCGGGTAATCCCCCCCTCCTCATCCTCCCTTGCAAAATGGCACGTCCCGAGGCAACCGCCAACCCTCCCGTCCCTTCGCCGCCGCCTGCATCGCCCGCTCTAAGGCATGTATTTGTCCTGCATGTCGACTTAGGCGAGATGAGCAGTTTGGAAAACATGGACGGGGTGGTTCGGGTGGGATGGGGGCGAAAATACCACAAACCTCACAATAACATTTTCCAAATTGATAAGCAGGCAGGGCCTAGGGAAACTCGCCAGATTTGTGATGTTATCAGCTCAGCTTTTCAGCCCGTCCGTCTCATTCCGCCGCACCGAGGTAGCAATATCTCCCGTAAGGATAGGGAGAAGAAAAAATTTGTGACCAAATTTTGATGTGATGTGATGTTTTTCTTGCCAAAAACCCGCGCGCCGTAGCCGCACATCTTTCCCATGAACCCCGGCTAACATCCCCTTGTCCCATCTGCCACTCTGCAGCAACACAACACATCACGTTAGTCAGGGCCCAGCGTGTGAGTGAATGAGCGTACGGGTATACAATGTTATCCGTAGGGTAGGGGAGGTTTAAGTCTGGCGCATGGCGGAAGATCTCAGATGATCTCGGTGCGTATCGCCCCCCGTCGTCGTCGTTCGCTGCCCCCCTTTCCCTCCCTTTCGGTCAAGCACTGCACGCACTCGCATCAGAACTGTTTAAACCGAGCACCCCTCGTTCGGTGTGTATCACCTAGAACGAAAACCTCTCGCAAAAGACTATTGGGACGGGTGACGACGCTTATCAGCAAAAACAACATGTAATCCATCGGCCGTTAGGTACGGGCAAAGATCGTCGTTTACAGCAGAAGCTGTTGCTGCTGTCTACCCTGATGATCATGATGTTCTTGAGAGTTGGTGGTGGTGGTGGTGTGGAAACACTAACACAAAAACATCATCAACACCCCGGTTTCCCAAAAACAAAAAATCGACGTGTCAATATATTCTGCAACAATTGAGCGGTTTAATCATCTCCGCCACCTCCCCCCCCCCCTCCTTCTCTAGGACCTGTTTGAAAGATAACTCCGTATGAATACATGGACTGAAAGCAAACATTGGGCCGCAAAAGACGGCCGTTGACACCCCGTATTCAGCTATACTTGTTGTCTAGTTAGCAGAGAGTTATTTGTATGTTGGCGCTGCAACTGCACTGCGCCGGGCCAGACAGCTAGCCTGCCTTGCGTTGCCTTCTCTGTATCCGTACGTAGTGCCTTGCCTGTTTCTGCAGGACTGCATGGTATTTGAGTATTTTGGTCTGCTGATCGGGTCGGGTCGGTTATGCATGGCACATGGGGGTTTCTAGGCAAGGGTAGTATCGCAGCATTGCCCGTAGGCCACTCGTAGATGAGCCGTCTCTATTATGTACTCGCCGCCGCCGGAATAAACAAGTAGGCTGAGGTTTGATTAGCATGGGCTCGGTCTGCAAAGGTGGCCGCCGCAGAGTAGTATTCCAACTCATACCACGCCAGCGAAGCAGAAACCCTTTACCGTACGGTCCGTACGTACCTCTTCCAACTTTCGCCAGCTCCCCAGCCCCCAATACGGGGT
>JFFI01001277.1:30582-76427 GCA_001563125.1 Colletotrichum salicis | reverse complement strand
TCCCCCCCCCCCCCCCGAACGAATACCCATCTCGTCAATTTCAACACATCAACACCATCTTTTCCGTCCTTCCCCGTCACTCCTTAGCCAACGCCTACTTTTCTCTCCCGCCCACGAAGCCCCTTCGCAACCCAACAACCAAAAAAAATATGTCTGCCTCCGCCCTCTTCCGCCGCGTCGCCCCGCGCATGACCACCGCCGCCCGCGCATTCACCACCACCCGGTCCAACAACCTCGCCCGTATCACCATCGTCGGCAACCTCGCCGACGCCCCCGAGGTCGTCCCCACCAGCACTGGCCGCGAGATTGTCAGATACGCCGTCGCTAGCAACAGCGGGCCCAAGGATAACCGCCAGACCAGCTGGTTCCGCGTCACGAGCTTCGAGCCCGAGGGTCCCCGTCGGGATTTCCTGCAGGGCTTGCCCAAGGGGTACGCAATGCACACATACACTCCGCAACGATGAGCTTGGAGGGGCGAGAGGGAGAGGATGAAAGCTTTTAACAAAGAGTTTCGCTAACGTGTTGTTCGTACGTGGAATAGAACTCTGGTCTACATCGAGGGCGATGCTTCCATGCGCGCCTACCAAGATGCCGAGGGCAAGAACCGCAGCTCCCTGAGCGTTGTCCAACGTACGTATTCTTCGTCATCTTCCCCAATAGACCATCCCATCACAGACTTGTCTTGGAGTCAGAGATTGGATTTTGTCCTGACATGAGAAACCCCACAGGCTCCATTGACGTCCTCAGGCGTCCTCAGAACGGCGGCGAGGCCAGCGAGTAAAAAGACTTTCGGCTTTTCGGTGCTTATTCAATACTATCAACGGAGTGCCATGTACGAAACGAACGAAAGACGAAGTGTGCGCCCTTTAGAGATACTGACCTGAACTGGCCTGCCTTCTCTCTCTCTCTCTGTCTCTCTCGCTCTCCACTCTATCGAGATTTTCTTTTTGTGTACAATGACCTGATAAATGGGCTGGTTGAGGCGTGCTGTACCAAAACTCTTTTTTCTAGGACGATAATTGATACCATGGGTTGCTCCTCTCACTTGCGCCCTCGTGCGCGGTTCCGCGTCACGTCTGCTCTTGCTACTTGGCTTCTTTCGATTTAAATGTTCACTCAGGTCATGCGTGTCATGCGTGGGAACTTCATCGGCTCTATAAAACTCTCAATCACCAGATATGCTCTCTCCTCAGTTGAGCGTACAGCTGTCCATACATCCAAAGCCCGCAGCGACACCGCCCTCATTGCTAGTATCGCCCTTGGTGCGGAGCAGATACCCAGCCTCCTGGTTGTGAACCACCTTGCCGGTGCCCTGATCCCATACCGTAGTGCCGTAGATACCAAGCTCGCAAATGACGCCGCCTTCTTCGAGGTTGCCGTTGCGGAGGATGACGTTATCCTGCTTGGGCGGCGTGATCAGCTCCATCAGGATGTACGAGCCCCAGTGCGTCTCGGGCGTCTTCTTCAGGAACTCGGGAATATCCTCGCGGTAGTGGTTGTTGCCGCCGCCCTCCCTCTGCGGCTTGAGGACGTAGCTCTTGCACAACTCCGGGTCCTGCGCGATCTTGCGCGCCTTGAGCCCGGCCTCGGAGGCGTCCATTGGGAAGATGTTGGTGAAGGTCTCAAACACCGCGGCCGTGCTGGGCGCGTCGTCGGGGATGAAGCGGCCGAGGACCGAGGGCGAGGTCCCTGGTCTCGGCGTTGCCAGGACCTGCTGGATCTTCTTGCTGCCGGCCAGTTGGGTCAGGACGGTGGGGCACTTGATGGCGGACGACCTCTCGAGGTGGTAGCGAGCCTCCCAGATACTCTCGTCCGGGTAGTCGGACGGGTCGTACCAGCAGCGCAGGTACGCGACGGCGACCTCGAATACCTTGGTCGGGTCCCGGGGCAGCTTGTAGAGCAGCTGGCGCTTGGGGGTGTCGGCGACGGTGGTGTGTTGCAGGAGCTCGGAGAAGGGGACGCGGAAGACGGTGACGGGGTCGGCGGCGTTGACGAGGGCGTACTCGACGTGGCGCTGGTCAAAGATGTTCCTCTCCCCGCCCTGGACGACGAAGATGACGCACTTTTTGTGGCCGAGCTCCGATGGGCCGTAGGCGTCGAAGGCGGCGCGGATGCCGCCGGAGAGGCCTTGGACGCTCTTGTTCTCGGGCAGGTCGAGGGACCCGGACTCGATGGGATGGTCCAGGAGAGGGTACTCTGCCACGGAAAGGAACCTGTGGGTGTTAGTCTCCTGGGCTTCTCTTTTTCGAGATGTATAAGATTACTTATGGAGCAGTGAGGTCCTGGATGAAAGGCCACCAAAGGAGGAAGCTATCGTGTTGAACTCGACCTGCTTGACCTGGCGTTTAGGTTCACCTGAAGAGGTATCCTGGTGGACAAGATAGTCTGATCTGAACAATCCCAAGGAGAGGCTCTGTGCATGATTAGTATCAATACCTGGCGCCTGGGTCAACTACATACTTGAGTATATCCCTCCTTCTTTACTCGCACATGGGTATCCCACAGCTTGCCGATGAAGTCGTCACCTCCCTTGACCCTACGCGTTGTCAGATGTAATCTCTATAGTTTTGCACGCTACACTTGATGCGTGACCGAGTGTCGATAGGGAGTGGAAACATACTCATCCACCATGGCACTCAGAAACTCCTCATCCCTGCTGATGGCGGCATATAGCTCATTATACGTCTTTTGCACGGATCTCGCCTGCTCGAAGCATCCCTTGGGGAAAGGACTTGGGAATAGCGTAACGGGCACGTTGACCGCAAGGATGCCTTTGGGATCCGATTGCGGCGTCACAACCGCAGGAGGTGGCCGGACCGACAAGCCGTTGGCGATAGCCCAGTCCTTGACGGTCTGTACGAGAGCGTCTTGCTCCGACTGGGAAAGCCGGGGAGGGTACTGCTCCCTCGTCAGCGTCGGAGATGTCATACTGCTAATGAAGGTTTGTTAAAGAGACCGAGTCTAGAGCTTCGGCAGCAATCACAGCAGGTTGCTACAGTCTAGAGTGGATGGTTTGGTGTCGTTACGCCTTGGTGATTAATAATTGCTGGACAGCGCTAAGTGGATGGGACCAGAAACAGTAACGAATTGTTTTGGGAAGACCCTTTGTTGGAAAAAGAAGACAGATTTGTCTCCGATTTGAAATAGCAAGTGACTCGAGCCAACTGTCGAGTCTGCCGAGAACTTGTGAGAGTGAGATATTAGCGGATGAGGAGCGAGTGTTAATATCAATAAGGGATGTCTGGCGGGGGAGCGACGAGAAATCGGCTGCCCCACCATGGACTTCTGGCCTGGATTTCAAATGGCTGGTACCCTCACTGTAGCTTCAGCTGGTAGGAACGATGCACACAAGACGTGATCAGTCTAAGTGGGGAGGACTTTCAAGCAAAGTAAGGTGACTTCAGGCTTTATGAGAGTTCAAGGGGCTTTTCAACTATGTGACCGTGAAATCCGAATATTGGTCACCGGCTCTAACTCTACTAACCCAGAAGTTTCTTCTCCATGAGTCCTCTCAATGCAAGACATCTTATGGATTACAAGCAAGAAGATGGCGGGGTCGGTAGCTGGCAGGTCTGTTTTGCGCCTTCCATTTACCCCTCCATCTCACTCCGATAAGTGCTACCTTATCTTAAACCCGAAAACACAGTCACGTGCTGACTGCAGGTTTCCTAACCTTATTTGGATTAGCTCTGAGTAAGCACCTAAAGATACATTGCCTCCATCCAAAGCGTTTAAGGCGATGTACCCTACGGGCCTGCTCGACCAGGGAAGGTGGGGCTTAAGCAGGTCCATTGTGACTTCCGCGACTTCTCCAGACTATCGCGTCGTGAATTCGACATAGGAAACCCGGCGGCAATGCCTACAGCATCCTCAATTTAGGTACATTTCTCTCATCACAACCACCCATTTCCAGACGCTTCCTATCGACCCGAGTCAAAACTCCCTCGGAGCGTTTTCTTTTTACTTACTTCCTACACGTTCTTTCTCGTTTTGGCCACAGGACTGGAAAGCCTCTTCTCAACGGCTGGGTTTCTCCACAATTGTCGACTGCTTATTCTCTGAAACAAAGACATTCTCGTTTTTGTCGAGACTCCTCGAACTGTCTAGGCTTCAGAGATACAACTCGAATTTCGGTAGTAGGCTGTCAGCACAGCTTTCTTCTTCTCCCTTTGCATTAGATCCATCCGACCAAAGAATCCAGCACCACTCATGCGCTTTGTTGCCCGCCTCAAATTCCGTCGTAAGTCTGGCTTCACGAGTATCGCTATTTGGTCCTCTCACCAAATACGACCCTGTTATTTTGCATACAGCATTTTTTGTCGGTGGTCCATTACTTTCTAGGTCACTTCAAATTACTGCAGCTACTCTTGAGCTTCCCGCCTCTTTCTCTCACAATCTGCCTTCATACACATACTGCTTCAAGCTCATTCACTCGTCAGACTTTGGTCGCACTACCCATGCCTGAGGACTCTGTGTTTTCAATTACTCATCTTCTTCTGTCCATTGCTAATCATCTCTTCGTTCGTTAGCCATTCTCATGTCCTAAGCGGCAGCCACCATGGAGGGCAATGAGGATGATCCCTTCAATTGGGATGTCGAAAAGCTGGTGCATGAGCTATGTATTGCTGAAAGTCGGCCATGGCATCCGAGACTTGCGACCAAGAGACCCAACCCGGCGGTTCTCGCAAAAGCACTGCGTGAGCATGACATTGACGGCGAGACGCTCCTCACCTACGAAGATGTGATGCCGCCTCTTGACGGTCTGCTCAGTGACTTAGGCATCGTCAAGATCGTTCACAAAATGACGATTGTCAAAGCCATCAACTATCTCAAGTCTAAAAGCCGCGGGTATCGTCATCAGAAGGTCGAAATGGTCAAAGAGGAGGCAGACAGCCAAGAAAGCTCGCTGGAGCTGCATGTCAACGGCGAACCGGAACGCGCAGCCCTCGATTCCAGTACCACGGAGGACCCCGCGACGATTACCAAAACGGAAGACGTCACGATGCGTGGCACCGCGGATCAAGATACATTGGCACCCGGCGTTGAAGACAAAGACAAACATACGAGCGAACCACCTCGGAAGAAGAGAAAGATGGCGCCAACTTTAATTACGCCGACTGTCACCAGAATTGGCAACATACCTCTCAGTACAGCAGCTGACGACGTTGTCACTCGAAAAGCTGTGACAGCGAGTACTCGGCCACCTATATCGAATGCGACCCCTAGCAGAAGCTGTGGGAAGACACCACCGGCCATCCCGACAGTGAACGATGACGCTATCTCTCGGGAGCTCGATACAACTAGCATGCGGTCTTCTTCGCATGCGGCTTCCAGCAGACCCCATGGGGATACTCAGCAATTGGACCAAGAGCTTGTCTCAAGACACGATTCTCTGGGGGCGTACTTTGGACCTGATGCGCTTATTATCGGCCGTCAAGTCCCTCACTCAAGTCTTGTACCTGGTGGAAGCTCCGCAGATGAGGGTAGCAATACATTTCACTTCGTTGCTAAGGGCTTGATGGCCGCTGGACACAGTCGCCAAGTCCACCGAGCGTTGCGACGACTAATGCGCACGAATGATAAGTCTCTGACGTTGTTGCGCAACGGTGTATCTCCTTTCGTGGAGCCTGAAGAGGAAGATGAGCTCCTTCCGATATTCGGAGACTCCGATGATGACGAAGGTTACGACACAGAGACAAGAGACGCGATTGAGGAAGAGGAAGAGGAGAAAAGGCAAGAGATGGAACTTAAGTCTCATCACCTGACTTCGCACAATGTCCAACGTGTGCTAGAGGAGGAAATTCAGCGGATTGAGGCCTCTTGGGACGAGAGAAAGCTGCTCAAAAAAGAGTGGAGGGCCAACACCATCTGGAACAAGGCCCGGCGTACTGGTCTCGTCCGACAAATAGCGAATGCTACATCTCGACTCGAGGCTCTCAATAACCGCATAGAAAAGCTCTGTCGAGAGATCAAACTGAACGAATGGCCGGCTGAAGACCAGCTGCGGAGACAGGCACGGTGCCTCGAGTCCAGTGTCGAGGACCGGCGAGCTGAAAAGTGGCTTCTCGATACCTTGCGAGGACCCGAACCTATCCGACCACTGACGATGCCCAAGCAACGGCCAATTGCAGCCCCGCGGCCCGATCTCTCTGACGAAGATGGCGATCTTATCACCAGCGGCGACGATGACGACGACGACTTCGTGGTCGACGATGACGACGGTTTGGTGGTTGACGATATGACTAACGCCATCTCGCTCGTAGCGAGCGCCTCTCGTCCAGAAAGTCCCATGGATCTGGATGACCCTGAACAGGTCTCGATGCAGGAACCTCAACCTCTGCGATTGCTTAAGGGCGAGTCGCCAGCCGACGCTCTTGTCGACATGAAATCCGACGATGGCATCATCGACTTGACAATGTTTGACTCCGAGCCTGAGAATGAGTCCGCGCCTCCTGAGAATGAGCTTGCACCTCCTGAGAGGATTTTCCCCTCCTTAGTCACGCCTGAGAAGCCAAGGACCACGGCAGCCGCAACGCCAGCTCCTGAAAGCGAAATTGATGAGCAGCCACCGCCTACCCAGGAACAGCTAGAAACTCCATACGACCAATATGGAAAGATTGGGGACATCGCACCGACTATATGGAGAAAGCAAGGAGACAGCAAGCGACTTTTAATCTGTGTCATCTCGCGGCTAACCTCGCGATGGAGAGTGGCCTTCTTTCGCATTATCCAGAGCATGGCTCCCGCTGATATTTGGACGGATCTTGTGATCACAGCACTAGAGGAGTTGCTGGAGAGTCACAGCCAAGAGAGCGCAGTCGAGCTCGGCACCGTCATTGCCCGCTTATTCAGAGTCTTCGCACTCTGTAAGCCGGCAGCTGCGAATACCATCACCAGAAGGCTCAACAACAAAGTCAAGGTCAGGAAGATAAAGGGGAAGGTAGATCAGTTTGAAAATTTCTGTGATTTCGTCAAAACTGCTATACTACCCAACTTCCCTGAGGGTACCCAGACCAGCAGCTCCGGCCGCCGTGGAAGCCTTGATAGTGGAGAGTCTTTGGGAAATTTCACCGACGACGATATTGAAGACTCTCCGTCTAAGAAACGGAAGACTTTGGTAGCCATGGATCAGACCGCCATAGATCTCCGCGAAAGCGACCGACGCCGAAGAGAAGAGCAGGAGCAGCGGCGGAAGGAATTGCGCAAGAAGCTAGCAGCATCCGACACTATCTCGAGCGACAGGTCACGTCTCATTATCAACGAAACCAAGGGAGATGACGAAGGCCTGATCTACATTAATAGCGACATCGGTCAACGTATCAAGGACCACCAGATTGAAGGGGTCCGTTTCCTGTGGAACCAGATCGTATACGACGCCAAGGTGCGGCAGGGATGTCTCCTCGCTCACACAATGGGACTCGGCAAGACCATGCAGGTCATCACATTACTTGTTGCTATCGCCGAGGCCGCGCGATCGAGAGACGAGTCTGTTCTGTCACAGATTCCAGAGGACCTGAGGCGTTCCAAGACTCTGGTACTTTGCCCGGCCTTACTTGTCGACAACTGGATGGATGAGCTGTTGATCTGGGCTCCCGATGGGGTTCTTGGCCACTTCTACAAAATGGAATCCGTCGTCAATGCACTGGAGAGAGCCCCAATGATCCGTGACTGGGACAGAACCGGCGGCGTGATGATTATTGGCTACGACATGTTCAAGAAATTGGCCGTTCCCCCAGAGGACGAGACGTTCAAGCCCCTGGAGGCCAAGTCGATTGCGCAAATCCTCACAGAAAGCCCTAACCTCGTTGTTGCGGATGAGGCTCACAAAATGAAGAACCCTGAGTCGATGATAGCTATCGCAGCCGCCAAGTTCAAGACTCAACGACGAATCGCACTGACCGGTTCTCCTCTGGCAAACAATGTGATAGAATTCTATTGCATGATCAACTGGGTCGCTCCCAATTATCTGGGTCCACTGACAGAGTTCAAGGACTATTATGCCGAACCGATACAGTCTGGTCTTTACGAGGACAGCACTGGAAGTCAATACCGAAAGGCAAAGAAACAACTTGCTGTTTTGGAGGCTACTGTAGCGCCCAAGACGAACAGAGCAACAATCAAGTCCTGCCTCAAGAACGACCTTCCGCCAAAGATGGAATTCATACTCACTGTTCCCGTGACACCCCTCCAGGCCAAGCTCTACGACGCTTTCTCCGCCGCTCTCAACAATGACGCGAACTTTGCAAGCGCCAAGACTCTGGGTGCCAACATCAACTTTGGCCTCATCGTCAATCACCCTCGTTGCTGGCAAAAGAGACTCATGGAGGAGCGTGCGGCATTACTAAGGAAGGAACCGGCTACCCTGACTCTGTCAAGCACAATCATTAGCGAGGGACTGAAAATCTTGCAGCGAGAGAAGGATGTACCTTCGCCTGCCTTGTCTTGGAAAGTGCAGCTTCTCGTCGCCATTCTGGACCAGTGCGAGAAGATGAGGGAGAAAGTACTTGTCTTTTCACAATCAATCCCGACCCTGGATTATCTGGATAATCTGTTTAGACAACAGCGGAGAAAATACTCTCGGCTGGATGGCAGTACCCCAATCCATAAGAGGCAGCAACAAGTCAAAAACTTCAACAGTGGCGAAAACCATGTCTATTTGATTTCAACGACAGCTGGTGGGGTTGGCCTGAACATTCACGGCGCCAGCCGCGTGGTCATCTTCGACTTCAAGTATAATCCTATTCACGAGCAGCAGGCGGTCGGTCGAGCATACCGCATTGGACAGCGAAAGCCGGTATATGTCTACAAGTTCATCTCTGGCGGGACATACGAACAAGCGCTTCACAACAGATCCGTGTTCAAGACCCAACTGGCATCACGGGTTGTGGACAGCGAAAACCCGAAAAGATGGTCCAAGAAAGACAACGAGTACGCCAAAGCTCGCTGGGAGCCCGATCAGGATGACCTCAGTCCATACGTCGGCAAGGATACTGTTCTCGACAGCCTTTTGACCCACCCAGGCATGTCCCAGGGCATACGCTCGATTGTCATGACGGACACCTTTGAAGAGGAAGATACGTCCGAAATCTTAACGCCTGAGGACTTGAAGGATGTGAAGAACCAGGTCTACATGAATTCTATCCGCAACACCGACCCAGAGAAGTATCGTGAAATGGAGCTGGCACGAATCGCTACACTTGGCGCTCCAGCCTTGGTGGGTGCAACATCGTTCATGCCACAAACAGAAACTTTTGGTGTGGTTGGGAGCAGCGGTCAAACACCAATTCCTGTTCCAAATCTCTCTCAGATGCATAACTTCCACACAGCCCAGGCATTTACTCCACCGGGAGGCATCACGAAGACCTTGACAGATCCAATGAAGCCGCCACAGATTACGCCTGTGCCTATGCCAGTGCCTGGTGCTCTAACAACTCAGATGGACGCTGCAGCACCACATCAATCCACCGCTCCCTCGCAGTCAACACAGCCTGCAACTATCGGCCCTGATGCCCAGGCTAGGGAGCAACCTGCTGAGCAGATATCGGTAGAGGTAAAGTTAACGTCCAGATTTTGGTGAACATCGCTAACATAATCAAACATCACAGTCTCAAGTAGCTGGCCCAATGCCTATGCCCATGGTTGGTGCAAATACCTTCTTCAGGGCTCAGCAGACACCAGGCTCTCCCCCGCCTGCGGGAAAAACTCTCTCATCCCCTGCGGTAAAGAAATCTAAGAGGTCCGGATACAATTGGGAGCAGCAGTTCAGGGACAAGATCCTCGAGTCACTCGATACGATAACGGACTCGACGGTTGCTGATGCGATCAAGGAGGACAAAGTCGTCCTGACTGACCGGATCGCAAGGTCTACATTGCTCGTGAGATCAGAGATGAAGGAAGGAGAATTGCCTGATAACTCGCATTTGAAGGAGCTGTGCGGTTTGATGGGTAATCCGAGATTCGCTGCCGCAGTCCTTACAGGGCATATTCCTCCCTCCGAGCTTGCGCACGCATCGATTGAAGGACTCAAGAACCTCTCGAACGAGTGGGAGGCGCTCCAGGAACATCAGTTCCGCGAAAGACTCAAGCTGGGTCAAGACACGACTGAGGAGCCTAAAGTATGAGCCCGCCGCTTCTCATTTCATTGCTCTGCGATTGCATTTTTCGTCTTTCAGTACTCACTTATTCAGCAAACTCTTTTGCGGCTAACGACTTGATCAGCAGCATGTGCAGATCGTTTCCGACTTACCCACCAAACCTTTATCACACGTTCGCCGAGCGAATCCTTTCCAGGAAGACGACGACGACGACGACGATTTGGATTTGCTTAGGGAGGTTGCGGGAACAAGGCGACAGCGTGCGCCTAGGCTTCCCACATGGGCAAGCAGAGCGGTGGAGGAAGGGAGACTTGGGGAACAACGGCGGACATCAGAGCCCTCGTCATCGGCGTCGGCGTCAGCGCCGGCAGGGCAAGGTTTGTGAGTGCGCAGGTTAGGCGTTTGCAACAGGTATTAGGGTTGTTCTTCTTTAAGGGGGCATTTTCAGGCATCTTGGAAGGCATGGGCGTTTGACGGCATTGCAAGGCTGGCTTTATGATACCCTTTTTGGAGGCGTTCACTTGGAGGTTTTCTGATTTCTCGCGGAGGACTTTCCAAGGGCGGCATAGGAGCCATTTGAGTTGATGCCAAAAAGTAGCATGCAAATGAACACCATTTGGTACGCCTAGGTATCTCGCTCAAGGCTCATCCGGGGTAATCAGACTTCCCAACATTCAGGCGAGGTGGCAGATGCAACCAGTGATAGTTGACCGACTACTTGTTGAGACCTCAGAGTTCCGTGTCTCACTACTTGAAAGTTGTGGCTGACTGTATCCTCGTATTCATGATGTCGGATGGGACAAGCTGAGATGACTGCGAGTAACCTCGGCGAATGATGACCACGTACCCTAACGGCTCCTCCTGGACCCATACTCCATATTCCGCTGACAGCACCAATATCAGAGAGGAACGGAGTACAGTTGAGACATGGGCGATGTGACAGGTGACTAAGGCAACGACAGCTGCAGGCCTGAAACAATTGAGAATAGGAATTAAGGCCGATTCAAGTCTGCCTCGCCGCTCAAGGTACTTGACTTTGATTCCATGTGTCTCTCGAGCTCATGTGCCTTTTCTCTTTCTTTTTTGTGCCCTCGTACAGTAGTATTGTAATTGCGGGAATTGGCTTTGAAAAATACCGCTCTTCGGAAGCGGAAGCTATTACCTACACGGAACGGCCTCTGTCAAGTTCGGTCTCGGAAGACACCGGCGCAGTGTTCGTACGATTGATTTTGCAGGATCCACAGCGGTGTTTCCAGAAGAGCAGGGATCCTAAAGGAAAGGCCATGTGGGCATAAGAAGAAAAAAAAGACGTTGGCCCTTTCGTTAGTACGGAGTACTGGGTAGTAGGCAAATAAGTTCCGCGGAACTCGAGCGCGCGCGCGAGAGAGAGAGAGAGAGAGAGAGAGAGAAAAACCACAACAGCAAACACCGAAACTGGGGTGGTATTAATTACCAAGAGAATTAAATAAAAAGAGACAAAGGGGATCTGACCTCAGGTCACTTTCGCATTTGCGCAACGGTGTCGAGTTGGTCTACCAATCAGATGTCATCAGAAATTGGCTATAGACGAGTAATGATTGGTTCAAGTGCCGACTTTCGGTATTCGGAGACCCCACTTTGCGGTCTTAGGGGTCCCACCATCAACGCCGTACGAAGTACAACCCCGGCTCCATGAATGCGATGTACCTGAGTACGGGCGGAAGTTGGCAACCCTCGCTGCCATCTAGGCCCGAGGGACGCTGAGGATGGGAAATCGCGTGCAGCGGCACCCCCAACCCACCGCCTAGAACCTAGAACAAGCTGGAAAGGGATTGGATCTCGGGGCGGGCATGCCCAGACCTGAATCCCGTCCACCACTCACAAGAGTCCCAAAGGCCCCAAACTGCGCAGGGCCGCACCTACCACACCCTGTGCCGAGTCGCTGGTGCGGCGTGCCGGTGGGGTGGGGCAGCGGTGCTGGGGTTCAAACTTCAGCCAGATGGCGGGGCGGCCGGTCGGCACGAGGTACACTGTACCTGCCACCTACCTAGACCGTAACCCTTCCACTGCGCCCTTGGGGATTTGGTGTCATGGCGACTCTTCACCGGAGACACTAAAATAAAGGACTTGTCCGGGAATCTGCTCGTTTTTCTCGCTTCCCCTTCCCGTTTTCTCCTCATCGTGCTAAACCTCTCTCTCTTTCCCCCCTTCTTCTCCTATTTCTGCTCTTTACCAGCAGGAATACCGTCCCAATTGTCGATCACAAAGAGTCGACCGCTTCTTTCTGCCCATTGACCTGTGTTCAGCCCCTCAGCGCTGATCACTTTTCACTGGCAAACTCGCTGACCTCACTCACATCCACGTCGCGCGCGCTCTGAGTCGCCACACCGAAATCTACAAACCGCACACAACAAATCCAGAGTAGGCACCGTTCTGCTCCGAATGAAACCAAACCCCAACAACACGAAACCGACCCGTACGATTTACAACTGCTAGCCTTCGAAAAACACCATGGAGGCTGCCCTTCGTCAATCCAAGGCCATGTGCCCCTTCCTGAAGTCGGCCTCGCCCGCCAAACTGCGCGCGCTGTCCACCTCGGCTCGTCCCCACGCCATCCAGGCGGCGCCCCAGACGACGGCCGTCTCTCCTTGCGGCGGAACCATGTCCAAGTTGCAGCTCCTCGCCCACCGCTGCCCCGTCATGGGCAAGGCTCTGACTGTTCAGTCTGCCCAGTACGGCCATGGACGCCCGGCCAAGATGGGAAACTCTTCTGTTGCTGGTATCCGCGCCTTGAGCACCAACTCTAAGCCTGGCCGCGCCAACATCCACACCAGCCGCAGCAAGGATGCCCGCGCTGTCGATGCTCCCTTGCTTAACAAAGGTATGGAAAGCCACATCGTGAGAAAAGAAGGAACCCCCTCCGGCTGACCATTGACGTAGCCCAAGCCCCTCCCGGTATCCCGGCTGCTCGACAGAACTCTGCCTCCAATGTCGGCATGGGCAATTCGGACGCCTCCAAGGCCAAGTTCAACTACGAGGCCTACTACAATGCCGAGCTGGAGAAGAAGCACAAGGACAAGTCGTACCGCTACTTCAACAACATCAACCGTCTCGCCAAGGAATTCCCCCGTGCTCATATGGCTGGAAAGGAGGAGAAGGTTACCGTCTGGTGCGCCAACGACTACCTCGGAATGGGCCGCAATTCCAACGTCCTCAAGTCGATGCACGAGACCCTGGACGAGTACGGCGCCGGCGCTGGTGGCACGAGAAATATCTCTGGACACAACAAGCACGCGGTCGAGTTGGAGGGCACGATTGCCAAGCTGCACGCCAAGGAAGCCGCTCTCGTCTTCAGCTCATGCTATGTGGCGAACGACGCTACTCTGGCGACTCTGGGTAGCAAGATGCCCGAGTGTGTCATTCTGTCGGATAGTCTGAACCATGCGTCCATGATTCAGGGTATCCGTCATTCTGGAACCAAGAAGATTGTCTTCAAGCACAATGATGTTGCGGATCTCGAGGCCAAGTTGGCGTCGCTGCCGCTTCATGTTCCTAAGCTAATTGCGTTCGAGTCCGTTTACAGCATGTGTGGATCGATTGGACCCATTGAGGAGATTTGCGACTTAGCCGAGAAGTACGGCGCCATCACGTTCCTCGACGAAGTCCATGCCGTCGGCATGTACGGCCCGCACGGCGCGGGTGTCGCAGAGCACCTGGACTTTGAAGCGCATCAGCAGGGCCGTCCCAAGGGCAGCATCATGGATCGCATTGACATCATCACTGGTACCCTCGGAAAGGCATACGGATGCGTTGGTGGCTACATTGCCGGCAGCTCCAAGCTCGTCGACATGATCCGCTCCCTCGCCCCTGGATTCATCTTCACCACGTCACTTCCACCCGCGACCATGGCCGGCGCAAAGACGGCCATTGAGTACCAGATGGAGTACGACGGCGATCGTCGCCTTCAGCAGCTCCACACCCGCGCTGTCAAGGAGGCCCTGAACGACCGCGACATCCCCGTCATCCCCAACCCCTCCCACATCATCCCCATTCTGGTTGGCAACGCCGAGCTCGCCAAGCAGGCGTCGGACATGTTGCTCCAGGACTACCAGATCTATGTGCAGTCCATCAACTACCCCACGGTTCCCGTCGGGCAGGAGAGACTGCGCGTCACGCCCACCCCTGGACACAAGAAGGAATACCGCGACCAGCTGGTCCAGGCGCTCGACGAGATCTGGACCAAGCTCGGCATCAAGCGCACCTCGGAGTGGGCTGCCGAGGGCGGCTTCATTGGCGTCGGGGAGGCTGAGGCCGCGCCCGAGGAGCCCCTGTGGACCGACAACCAGCTTGGCATCGAGCAGGCTGCGAAGGAGATCAAGGCCGCGGGAAACATTAGCAACGGCTTCGTTGAAGCCCTGCTGGAGCGTGAGTCCAAGGCGACGACTGGTCAGGCCGTGAGCTCTGCCATTTGAAAAGAAGAAAAAAAATTTCCCACGTTCTACTGGTCTGGGTTCTTTTTTGAATCTAGCACCAACCATGTTACGTTGGTATCTGAAAAGAGGGGAGCTCATCGGACCTAAACCACGTTCTTTGGAGCGATCAACAAGTATTTGGTGTGATTTTAACCCACGCCCCGTGGCCCCAACTGTTCTCTTTCGATTCGAGATTCCATGTTTTCGTCTCTATGACGGATTCCGATCTCAGTGTTGGTCGCAATAACCACTTATTTAACAATATGAATGTCATTTATTGACACATTTATTCATCACTTCCAAGTTTTATGGTCTATACGTGATAGTGTGATGATGTATGTTGATATATGTTGCTGTGTTGCAACCTCACTAGGGGGTCATCTGAAGTAGAAACGGCCCGGGAATAATCGAGGAGTGGCAGCGGGAGAGGGGGAGAAGGCCGGATGGGCTCGGTGCCGCCCGATCGCGTGACTCGTGTGATCATACTCAATGGCAAGCTTCATCTTGGCAGTAACAAGCAGAATATCTGCCTTTTGCTCGTCTGAGCAACGCATTCTCCTCGATCTCTGTCTTTATCTCTTACTGGGATCCAAGGTCGGTATTCCAACCGCACGGGCCGTGGGCGGCGGCAGCGGCAAACAGATTGATGAGAAGAACAACGAATATGAGGGGCAAAACAGAAATGACGGCATGCCGCATGCCCGTCCTGGAACCAGCGGTGGATGTCTCCCGCCCCGGCCATAGCTCCCCCTGATATTTCTCGGCACTGCGCAGACATCGCAGATGTTCTGGGGCCAGGTCGGTACGGAGGAGGAAAATAGGAAGGAGATAAACCACGTAGCCGCGCTAAAGGGCATTCGCTCAAACTCCGCTAACATGGCATCACAAACGTAGCCTGTAGGTCATTCGTCAAGAACGCCTTGGGCATCTTCCCGCGGATTATTGCGCGGAGCGCCGAGGTGTCATGCTCGGGTTCACCTTTTCCACTTATCAGGCAGCACAAACGTGCAGCTGAACAGCCTGTCCTGCCTTTTGGATGTCAGCGTAGTTCATGTTAGAAGACAGAACCACAACGGCCCGGGGGGTTGAATCCCAGAACTCCACAGTGCGTTGATGCGTGGCATGTGAAGACTCCATCGATCCTCAAGGCTCCATTCGGCAAGGTCCATTGCCAACTTGCCAAGCAACAGACTCTGTGGGGCTGATAGGGACCGGGCTCGTATTGACTTTGGCTTGGCATAAGAATTACAGAGTCAGCACATTGCTAGGCAAAGAGTTGAAGTCATCACCACCTTGTCTTCCGGTCGAAAATTGCCAGACTTCGAGATGACGTTCATGAGGCTCTGCAAGACTTTCGGGTCCCGGATCAACTGTTCTTCTCTGAAGCTAAGGGATTAGAAAACAAGGTGCATGTAGCTTGGGTATTGGTGGGTTGCACTGCCTAATCAGGCAGGCTGGTTTCTGGGACTGTGGGAGCAAGCTGATAGCCTCCCACATGCCGGCTAAGCAGACGGCCCCCCAGTCGCCGTATGCAATGCGACGATAGATCCCACTGGGGAGATATTCTTCAGTGTCCTCGAAGATAAAGAACACTCTCGGTGCCTGGTCAGTCCGAAGCGCTGAATTGGATCTGTTGTTTTTCCAAATCGTTGCTCGGAGCTTGGATCTCAAAATCTCCAGATATAACTGCTAACTCCATTTTTCTCTCATGATACCAGAAACGCGACCGTCTAGGAGTTTCAGTAATGCGCCCGAGGGGCGCTCTTGGGTATCCCAGCCAAATGATAGCAAAACTCCCGCGGCCGGCAATCCCATGTCTAGGGCGTCGCGAATGGCGCCGCGGTCTATCCGCATTCTGCATCCAAACGGAGCAACCTTTCAGACTACTGGGATCACCACAAAGGAAGCTGGCCTGACCAAAGAGTCGGGTCAGTCTACGCTTCTGGCAATCTCTCTTCAGCCTTATAAGATAAGCCTGCATGCGAGTCGCGCCTGCGACTGGTCCCCCAGCGTAGGATTGCAGACATTCATTGAAGATCTCGATTACTGATCCCGACCGAAGTAAATGCTGCCAACTGTTACTTTTGATCTTTTAGTTTAACAAGACCCAGTGACTATTAGATATTCGCATGTACTGCCTTACTTTACTCCACGTCAAGAGAGCTCAGAATGGACCTTTCGAGGATTTGTTCACGAATCAGTTTAATTAACAGGGTGAGTATTCAAGACATCACCGATATGGTTTTTAAATTTGAATTTTGATTCAGGACGTGTTAATGTCAAAACTGTAGTTTCTCTTAAATTCTCAAGCGCCGGACAGGCGTTTGCTAGTACACTAAAAATCCAATTTCTAGGCCTTGCAATAAAGCAAGAACGTAATCGAAGTTTTTGGGTCGATGATCGTCCCCCCTCGCAGCTAAATATACTCAAATACGGAGCATCAACGATCCTCGGACAAATATTGTGTGTTGCATCTATCGTGGAGCCAGCTGTTCGGGTCTATGTATGTTAAGAGCCCAGCCCTCATGAGGCCACGTAGGGGTGATTTCAATATATGGAATCTAAGCTGAAGAAGAAATGAGATTTCGGAGCGAAGGCTTCGCGGAAGTTTAGCGTTAGGTGGAGCCTACGCGAATCCGGCGTGGTGAGAGGTGGCAGAATCCGGGCCTTAGCCCGGATCCACTACTCGGGTCCAGCCCGTAACAATGTACGAGGACTAGGCGGAGGCAACTAAAGTCTGTCTCTACTTTATCAAGTGGAGTTATTCGAGACTCCATGGAGGTAGTTCTTGTTGTTATTACTGGCGTTACCCTCGAGCTATGTTGCGAATAGTCATCAATTAGCCTTGTTCGCAACTTCCTGCTTCTCGAAGTGCACTTGACTCACCCCAATAAGCATGCGCTTATCTCCAGGTACAACCATCTCAAAGCGATCATTGATGATGCCGTACTCGAAGTACCCAAGTCGGGCAATTGGATTCGTCTTAGAGACATCGATCTTCCCATCCGTCAAGACGCTGTTATCGATATGAACACCAACAACCTTGCCAAAAATGACATCGACAGTTCCCATCGGCGGTTTCCCGGGAAGGCGCACTGTCTGCATATACTCGCACTCGAATCGGACAGGAGAATCAGCAACCATGGGTACTGGCGTCTTGAGACTCTTTGACCACGTCTTCTTGAGGCCGGCTCGCTCGAACTCATCCTCGTCTGGGCCGATTGCTTCCGCTGAGATGTTGACACTCTCCCTGAGTGGGTACGTGGCGAGCTGCCAGCAGAAGATTCCGGTGCGCTCAATGTTGTTGACAGTGTCTTTTCGGTCTTCGGTGTGCGTTTGGTTGGCGCTAAACATAACCATGGGTGGGTCGAAGCTGACGTTTGTAAACTGGCTGTAGGGTGCTAGGTTGTGCTCGCCTTTGGGTGAGACAGTTGAGATCCATCCAATCGCACGAGGTACTACGCATGCCTAAAGTAGTGTATAGTCAGTTAGATATAGCGCTTTTTTTTTTTTTTGGATGTACTGGGCAACTTACTTTGAATGGGTCATATGGTAAGCCATGGTCATCAATGCCGGGCTGGTAGAACATTGTGAACAAGGTCGTGAACTGTTGAGGGAAAGTAATCTTTGGTGTGAAAAGCCCTCCCGTTGAGACGAAAATCAGTGGCTCAAGTGTGTTCCTTGGCAATTTATAATTAAAGGCAGGTTGAATTCCGAATGCCCCTTGATCGGTGAAGCCAACCGACGAAGTGAGGGGTCTACTGAACTCCCACCGTCGTCCGACACTCGGAACCGTTTGACGTCACCGGGTCGGGGTATTCGGTGCTCTAGCAGCCGTGCTTTCGGACAGTTCGGCCCAATTTTCACATGCCCACTTGCCGATTAGCCGTGATACCTGACTGAGAACAGAATAACTGTCCAACGTAAAAATGAAATGAAACCTCAAGATAGTTTATCCGGCAGACTTCCGGCACTATGCTTTGCTCTCATTCCATCGTGGTCGTTGACATATGCTCAGATCTCGCCGGAGCCATTGCCTACAACTCTAACATCAAATCTGATAGCCAACCTCAGAGTATCACACCATAATTGCAGAGAGCAAATTTTCCATGTGCCCTCAAGGAACAATGCCATCAGATATGTTATATCTCATGTCGAAATTTAATTTACAGTGGTATCCTAAGCGCTACTAAATCAGAGAACTGAGCGACATTTGACGGGACTCGATAACACGGTAGCCCCATCATCAGCAATAACCGTCCTAACATCCACCTGACTATGCCACCCATGACTGACGATCGAGAGCTCTAGGCTTAGGAGTAGCTTGTGCCGTAGCGCCAGGTGAGGACACGGAGCTGGTGGAGCCGCCGGAGGTGGTATCCACAATGCAATCGCCCTTGGCCCCGGCTTCGACCTTTGTGCACTCATCGTTTGTGAATCTAGAGGGCACCTTGACGCACAAACCTGCGCTCTCAATCTCCCCGCCCTTGGAGGTACAGAGACTTGAGATGCCGTCCAGGCTCACCTCGAAATTACTTCCGCTCGCACAGCGGCATCTGAAGATCTCTTGTGAGACTGCTGTACTATGAGTTGGTTAATACATGTGTTTCTTCATAGTCAAGAGTGAGTGTACTTGCCCCAAGAAGGCCACGGTCATGGTAATAATGGATGCCTTCATTTTGAATAGTTAAATTTACTAGTGGAAGATAACAATAGGACTTGAAGTTTAGCGTCGTAAAACAGTGATTGTTTCTCGATCGGACTCGTGGAGGGTTCTGATTTGGCTGCTCGAGGAAGTTGAATTGGGTTGCTAGACATCAGAACAGCCCGGGCCTGGGGTATTTATCCCACCTGAACCGTGGTTTGTTATCCGACGGATCTTTGCTTTGCGGCTTTGCCTAAATTGCAGTTCACGTTCTGGATGTCGTATGACTTGGGCGCAGCTGACTTGGTGCAGCATCAAGCACGGCGTTGACTGACTCGGACGGTGCCGCCAGAGACTGCTTCTAGAAGCCGGCGCTGCTAACACGAAACAGGAGCTGCCCTGCTGATGCGAAACTGGCTTTCGAGCTGTGAGCCAATGCATAGTGGCCTCGTTGCTAAAATAAAGTCTGAAGCAAATGGAAGGGCCCCGGTTCCAAAGTTTTCACGCTTGACAGCGAGCGTTGGACGATCAATTCCAGCAAAGCTGTTCACTCGGCGCTCTTGGCAAGGCGCTGACATGCTTTGCTTTGCATCCCGAGGCCGCCGGCGATCGTCAGAGATGTTCTTGGTACAGCCCGGAAAGTGGAGGGAGGCAAACTTTGCTCTTATGAGGAGAACTTGAGAAGGGTGATGATATGATCATCGCAATATAGCTGAGACTTTGGAATAAGCGGACTTGTTGATTTTGACTTTCAGGTCAAATTGGAGCAACGTCTGCCGAAAGTCCTTGCCGCTGAATTGACGGCCAAATTGTAGTATCCGGATTCGACATCAATATGAAAACTCCTGGATTTGTAACTCTCGCAACCGCATTCACCTATTCGAGACTTCTGATTATGATGGACAGCTTATGCTACCGCTTAGGTTGATCCGCCCAGCACCAAGGAACCTTGACACCTTCAGTGTGTATACGGCTGGGCCCTGCTCTATTACCCAAGTGTCTAATGTTGTGGGTGCTGCGGGGTCGGCCAACTCGAGACTTCGGCGAGCTTGGACAAAACCTGTAACTTGCTCACGGCGGCGACCGTGTTTATGCTGCCGTGTAAGTCTTTGTTCTCTTTGGCCAGGATCTCGGCAAAGTACGTAAGGTATGTAAGTATACATAGCACTCATTGGAGTGCGCCGTGGAATCGGTCATGTTGACAAAACATCAAGTCCTGTGGAACCCGTTTAGTGAAATGTTGCTTCAATGATTCCAGGTTGTTATGGCAGATGTGTCTTAGAGGAGGCAACTATTTCAGAACACATTGGTATCCTCAAGTGGTACGACTTCAGTTAAAGATAAGTAAAAGTGTTAGTAGTCTCGGCGTGTCCCGGTCAGGAGTTGCAAATGACTGGATGTTCCAATGCGGGATACATGTAAATGGCAATATCTCACGGAATACAGGAGTCCGAAATCTACACATACAATCCGTCTATGGTGTTTTTCCTGGTCAATTCATATCAATCTAGAAGCTGGTTGACTATGACCTGTAGACCGCCCTTTGCCACCAAGAGCATCTGTCCATCGCATCGTTGTTTGATACAGGAAGTCCATCGTAGATTGACACATAAGTTGCATTCTGACCACAGACTGGCACCCATGGAATGTTCACGGCGTTTGGACTGCCAGTCTTTGCAAACGTCGTCAAGTATGCCTGTAGTGTGGCTGCCGCAGACGCATTCAGGGGAAGCCCATGCGAACTGGACTCCCCGTTGAAGAAGGTGTGGGCAATATCCGTCCCGTGGTAGCCCGGTGGCACGTCAAACAGATAGTTGTGCGCCTCCCCCCCAGAGCCTCGTTGAGAAATTGATTGTTGCAGATGAACCAAGTCTCGGCTATAGTAGCGGACGTACGTTCAAGGGGAGTCTTCCAGGGATGAGTACCATCGTACACCGCGGGGTAGAGTTCAGTCTTGATGTAGTCGATGACATCGTCCGAAGCATCCGGGAGGAGATTTTGCAGAAGTCCAGACACATACTCATCGTCCGTCTGCATCAGTGGCGATGCAAAAATGAAGCCCTCGTCACTGTTGTGGCTGGTGAGTATCTTGACAGATTTGTCGAATTTCCCACTCGAGAGAAGAACACCAGGAAGATCTTCCACAATGTCACCGTCAACCGCCGGTCCCCAGGGACCCCAAGCATCCCAGTATGACTTCGCGATGATGATCTGGTTTGCCTTCCAAAGCACGTCAAACGGAAGCTTCTTGAGGTCGTCGCGGCTGCTGACGGTGGAATTGTTGAAGTAAGATGCCCATTCAAGCACTCTCTTGTACTGCAAGTTCTGCTTTGCAGGGCCTTCCATCGGCTCGAAACCGGGTGATTGTAAGCTGGCGCGTTTGAATGGGGCGCCGCTCGAAGAACCAGGTGCGGTGAGCTGACGGAGGATCGAACCTCCTCCAGCAGACTCTCCAAAGACCGTGACGTTGTCAGGGTCCCCGCCAAAGAGATGAATGTTCTCCTGGATCCACTCAAGCGCGAGTCTTTGGTATCGCAAGCCCAGGTTTGCAACACCACCTTGTTCTGTGAAGGCGGGTTTAGACATCCACCCGAAAAGCCCGAGGCGGTAGTTGAGAGCAACGTAGACAACGCCGTCAGACCCGTTTTCGTGGGCCTTTGCGATGAGTCCTGCGGGATTTGCGGCAAAGTTCTTGTGACCAAGAACGTATGAGCCGCCATGAAGCCAAACGATCACGGGAGCTGAGTAGATGAATGTCTGTTCAGGAATGACCCTGTGAAGAAATCGAGTTCAATTGAGTGGATGAAGCAACTTATCAGCAGAACCCGAGTTGTTCCAGGATTTCCCCCACAGCTTCTCCGGGACCACGACATCCAACGCCAAGCAGTCTTCCGTGACTGTCGTATCAGCATCGCTAAGATATCGTCCGATCACCTCCGAGCCCGAATTTGGAAGGGTGATAGCAGCAGTGGTAGTACTAGTAGCAGTAATTAGTAGCTGCTCACTTGGTGCCGAGAAGTAATGTTCTTCACGGTGCCTAGCCACCCTAAATTATTCCATCTCATTCCTGGTTATCTACGACATTTTCATGTGTCCCCAGCGCAAGCTTCTCCGTCTTTCGAGCCACCTCCTCCGTCAATCTATCCTCGTTGCCATCAAGAATGACTGCTGTCTCCTCCAAACTCATCTTTCCTGTTTCAACAAACAGAAAATACACCACCGCGGCCTCAAAGGCCAACCACACATCATACGTGATGTAGTATTTCCACTTTGAGTTTGTCACACCAATTGGATTGGCGTACTGGTTAAATATCAACGCCAGGGCCACGAACAGGTTGTACAGAACCAAGCCCTTGGCACGGAGATTGAAGGGCAGAATCTCCACGACGTAGGTGATCTGGAGTACGCCCCATCCCACAGTGAACGTGACATTGTACAAGAAAATCATGGCCAGAACACCCTTTGCAAGGCCTGGGGATCCCGCACCAGTGAGGTCCGTTTGCTTTTCGTAAGTTGCTTGCAGGGCTGTCCAGATGACGTAGCACACGAGGGAGCCAAGAGTCGAAGCGAGGAACATGGTTCGGCGGCGGAAGCGGTTGACGAGGACGGAGGCGAGGAGACCCCAGAATAATCCCCAGAGAGTGATAAGTGCGTTTATCAAGGTCTGAGTGTCCTGTGAGGTGTATCCGATCGAGTTGAGGATCAAGGTCAGGTAGTAGCTGATCAGACCGTTGCCGCTCCTAGCAGATAGAGTCAGAGCATGCATGATTAATGGCCAGTTTGCGGAGTGTACGACTTACCATTGTGAGAAGAAGCCGACAGCAAGAATGATGAAGAAGCGACGCCGGTTACCTGGCGTCTGGAAAAAGGCCATGTAAGATGTGGTCCTTGATGCTTCCGCCTCCAGCCTCAGAGCCGTCCTGATCTCCTCCATCTCCAAAGGCACGATGAGATCCAACGCATCGCCGTTGGCGTGGTACTTGACCAATAACTTTTCAGCCTCTGCATCCCTCTCCTTTGATATGAGCCACCTAGGTGATTCCTCGATGAAAAAGCACAAGCCGAGCTGCACAATACTGGAAAGTCCCTGCAAGATAGAGGGGATCCTCCAGGCCCACGTATTCCCAATCCGAAACGTGCCGAAGGTAATCCACGCAGCGCTGAGGGCTCCCAGTCCCCAGAGGGAGTTGTAGATGGATACCAGTGGTGCCCTTTGGGACGGATATGCCAGCTCCATGATCATCAGGGGCGCAGCGGTAATGTTGAGCACGAGGCCGAAGCCCAGAACGCCGCGGGCGACAATAAACATGGCGACATTCTGGGCCGCGCCTTGGAGGGCAACTCCGATGAGGAGGATGGTGGCACTAAAGAGGAGGGCAGGTTTGCGTCCGAAGTGGTCACAGAACCAGGCGCAGAAAGGCAGTGCGAGAAGCTGGCCTATGTTCTGGATCGCATTCAGGCTGCTTAATATTAGAGTAGGCTAAGGATTGAAGAAACGATAAAACTAACAGTCCCAATTGCTGAGCTCCAGGGTTATTGAATGATTCCTGCCATGTGTTCAGAGACTGGAGACCATTCATCATCGAGCCATCGTAGCCAGTTGCGTAGCTTGATACCAACGACAGCACGATGACACAGTTCAGCTTGACTATTCCCGCATTTGAGAACCAGGCAAACGCCCCTCTCTTATCCGCGATAGCGGCGTCAACGGTGACGGGGATGCCGCCGGCCGGCTCAGTCGTTGCAGCGGCGTTTTGCGACATTGCTGCGGTCGAAGGACAAGATGGTCTTTATCAAGTCGTGGACAATCGACTTCGCAGAATTCCGGGGGACGGGGGATACGGGATCGTTAATATGCTGAGAGCTCCGAGATAACAACACCAAGCCCGATCCGTTCGTATTCCACTCGGCTCCCGATAGCAGCTTCGATGTCACCATGTCCGGTCAACCTCCGGGCCGAAGTCACGTAGGACATCTCTTAGAGTAGAAACTGCTGGGGTCGTGTAAACCTCAACCTACCGATAGGAGCTCGGAGGGGAGATCAGGAGATACCAGCGGGGTTCCCTCAAAGGATCCATGGGTTCGGGTTGGCTGCGCCTATCAGCCGCTGGCGAGATACTCGGGCGAAATGCTTCCGAATCAGGAACGACGCCAGATATGCGACTGGTAACATGACCTTTGAAGATGCGGAGACTGGCCCATTTCATCGAAGGCTGGGTCCTTGACCATCGAGTCACGCAGCTAGGCAAGTATTCGACATCGGAGAAGCCCCAGTGCCTCTATCGTCCCGACAATTATCCCCGGCTCTCTCATGGTGCCATCCCCCAAGACCAACGCGTGGTTCCCAAATCTCACCCCGCAAACCCGTTTACCTAAACCCCGCCCAAGCGCAGCTCACTAAGACAAAAAGTTGGGGTATGTAACCTCGCCCGGGGTACGGTGATGGTCCACCGGTTCCGGCCCGGTTCGGACCGGGGCTTGTCGAGCTGGAATTGATATCTGTGATTGGAGGACATGCAGTTCGGTCAGGGAGGCTAGGAGCAGTTCGGTCGAGGAGGCCTGAGTGAGGTTGGCGTGAGGGGTTGATGATGGTGTTTCTTGGTCAATGGTGATCTACCCCCGGCTAAGGATCTTAGCGATGCTCGTGTGTGAACGGAATAATTGATCGATTCTCTCGTGGACATGCTGCGATATCCACTCTTGTGATTGTTGGAGGTCTCTTCTGGTATATAGTAGCAGACATGAGACGGCAGAGAGGTGGATGAGTCTGGTTGGAAAGCGTTTTCCGACTTTGCTCAGTGTCTCTCCTCGCATTCCCTCACGCACGATGCATCTCAAGTCGGTAGCTGCTTTACTTGTGGCCTCTGGCGCAACGCTGGGGTCCGCCACGACCAGCAAGCCAAAGCTTTCCTCGAGTAAGAAAACCATAGAGATACAAAATGCCAAGTATGTAGTCCGGATTGACTTACACTACGGTCTAGATGCCCAAAGTCTATTCGACTTCTCTATGGGGGTCCAGGACTCCAGATGGGACGACTCGTACAACCTTATTTGGTACCAAGACAAGGGTCCGTGGTCCGTACGCTTCACAGCTTGGTACACGGCGGGTCTGCTCCATCGCAACGAGGGCGACGACGTGGAGAACGCAAAGGCGGCGATCGAGAACATGTAAGTTGGTTGGGTCGATAATGCGAAGAAGGTTTGAGAGTGCTGATCTGTGGTCTGCGATGCAGCCTGGCGAGCCAAATGACCTCGGACTATGAGTCGGCATGGTATGGCACTTTCAAGCTGTCGCCCGATGAGCCGGATCCGACCCCGGACTCTGAGCTGTACCCTCCCAAGATCTATGTGAGCATCGTCTTAGTGCAAACGAAGAGGTTGTCAACGAAGTCGGCTGACCGATCATTCAGACCACCTACGACCCTAATTGGAGAGAGTTCATAGGGTGAGTACATTGAAACTTGAAGAGATTTGTTTTTTGGTACTCAGAAGGGTGCGTGCGTGCACATAAACGCATACTGACGCGACCCAGAACTCAGCTAGTACAAGACGTCGAACTCTACTCCGACCTCCTCGGCGCAGACCTAGTCAAGAAGATCGAAGATGCTCTCGAGATTCAAGCCATCGGCGCAATGAGGCGCAACGGCAGCTACCCCGAAGGCGATAACCTCATTCTCGGATACTCCAACCCAGGCCTTATGCGCGCCCTCACAGTAGGCTGGATCGGCGCCCGTCGCCGCAACGCAACCTTCACCAACTTCGCAAACACCCAAGGATCTCAGTTGCTGGAGCTCTTCAGGTCGAATGGCTCAAACACCCTCGGCGAGTACAACGCGCCAAACTACTATGGCATGGACGTCTGGGCCCTGGCCGCCAACATCGCCTACGGCCCGCGGAACGCGACCCTGACGAAGAACGCCGAGTACATCCTCACGAAGCTGTGGGATGACGTTGCAGCGCACTACAACCCCTACCTTGGCAACCTTGTCGGCCCTTATGACCGCGCTTACACCCGCGACATGACCAAGCGCTCGTCCATTCTGCCCATGTACTGGTGGGCTGTCTTCGGGCGCGAGTACGGGCCCCAGCCGCCCAAGGGCGAGGGCGATTTGCTGTTCGATGCGGCACAGGGCGCGGCGATTGCACTGGTTTCCGATACTGTGGCCCGGCACATCTCCAACGGCACCGCGGCGGCGCTCAAGGCGAAGGGTCCCTGGGCCGGCGAGCGCAGCATCACGCGCGAGGTCAAGGAGGAGTTGGATTCGGACGCCACACGCACGACGACGTCATGGGTTAGCGCGCCGTTCATGATCGGTGGACAGGAGCTCGCGGAGACCAAGAACCGCGGGGATCAGTTCGTGCCGGCGATCGTGCACTGGGCTTCGGACCCGTCGCACACGCCGTATCCGTACATCGGCTTCTTCCTACTGTACCCTTCCGCGTCGACAATCTCGGCTGTGGCGGGAGAGAGGTCCCTCAGCGTGTCATACCCGAACAGCACGCAGGAAGGGTCCGATATTTTCACGTTCGCGCTGTCTGGGATTCCGCCTTCGTGGACGCTGGGCGGGAAGACGATTACCGGATTGGAAGAGCTGCCGTGCCTGAGCGTCAATGTTTCGGCGCCGGGGTTGGACAAGTTGCCGATTTCTTACGGGCAACAGTTGAGGAACCACTGGTATTATAATGTGTCGTATGCGGTTCCAGCTGGATTTGAGGGCGTTCCCCGGGTTGATCTGACGATGGAGTATACGTGTGAAATCTAAGTAGCCTAAAGTAGGAATTCTCGGTTCCTTGGCCGGAGGAATAGTAGCAGTTTCGAACACATGATGCGATTTACATCGGCTGATCGACTGGACAGGAAGTCCCCTGCCTTATGGCCACTTCGCAGAGACAGTCGGACTTGCGACTGAATCTTCGTCACAGCCATTGAAAAGCAGTAATATTCCATAAGACCTAAGGAAACTGGATCTGAGGGTGTTCCCAAATTCATATCTACCAGAAACGCATGTGAGCGTGTCTGAATTGGGACATAACTTTGTGTTACCCGGGCAGCGTCATGCCAATTTTGTCGTCGACCAAGTGATTCTGCCACAAAAGTTCTGATGCAGAACTAAAGTCAATTGATGTCATTTGGAGATTTGACTTTGATGGAATGCGCGCTAGAAGCCACGGTAGCAACGCTCCGTCGGTGCTTCGGGGCCATCCGTTCTTTTGGTTTAAGGCTTCAGCCTCTGAAGTGAGGCTCGGTCTTCAGTCTTCAGTCATATTCGCCGTCAATGTCACTCTGAAAGTTCCAAAGATGAGAGCAATGTTTGGGTTCTCAGGCCGGGATTTGCCCTCGTTTGCTTTGGGTTGATTTGATTTTCCTACCCCGACTCACCGCCGATTCGTATCGATAGCTATATTAGTCTCATCTTGAGGTAAAATTTGCCCTGTGAGACCCTGGCCAAGGCGCCCCTTGTTAGTTTCAGATTGAGTAAGCCAGACTCAGGTCACTGGCTTCGGAAAACCCAACCGAAAACGATTGGAAGCTCTCTCCTCCTGTCCTTGGGAGACTTGAGAGCCATCTGAATTGCTCAAGAGACTTGTGAACCAGTAAAATAGTCTAGGAGTTGGCAGTTCTTCGCTTATCAAAGGATGGAATCTCAATGGTCCAAAGGGAAAACATGGCAGCAGGGGAACGAGAGGAAGCGCACCCCGACGGCGCCGATTAACCGCAGCAGATCCCTGGAAATATCTCCACTATTTGTCTCAGTTTGGCGTCTCGTCTCCCTCAAGAGAAAAAGAAGCTTTGACGCTCGTGTCGCAGAGGAGGCAAAGGACTGGAAAAGCGGCAGAGCGAGGCGAGGAACTCGAAAAGCGTGGCATTGGAGGGGACAGCAAACACGGCCGTTCCCCCTCCTGAGCATAGCGCGCCCCTCCGATCCTTCTGATCACCGTGCTAATTTCCACCCTTGAAGAAGCTCCTATTGAGGCTTTTGGGTGTCCCATTTTACGATTTGGGAGGCGTTCGTTGATGGCGGCCTTTTTCTCTTTGTGGTTCCTGAAAGTCTAAAGTTCGACTACGTTGCCTGTGCTCTGTTAAGCGCCGGCCGTCACTTTGTCTTCCTTTGTTTCTTTACTGCCTGTTCGGGATCTTCCTACCCCCTGAGAGCTGAGAGGGAAAATACACAGCCTTACTTTTCCTCACTCGTCATCTGGCAGCAACTCTCTATCGACTTTCAATTCGGAACCCTTTACTTCACTCACTCACGCGCACATACGTACTCACATGTACTTATGAACTGACTCGGTAAACGCCTAATCTCTGAGAGAACGCGCCCTCGAAGTTGAAGGGGAGAAACGAGGCGAGAGGGCCAAGGGAGGGATCGGTGAAGGTTGAATCAGAATGGGTGCCGGCGATGGTCCCCGACAAGGGGACCGCCCATTCAAGGACATGGACGACGACTTTGACGCGTCGTCGCGCCGGAGTGCCGATGAGGAGGCCCAGTTCCTAGCCCGAGGAGAAGAAGGCTACGAGCTCGAGGAAAGCACATCCAGCACGCCCTCGCTGCTCTCGCAGCAAAAGTTCGGCCCTCACATCCCCCACAAGCGGCACTGCCTCGCCGGGCCCCAGCCGCCGCGTGTACACACCATCCGGCCCTTCCTACCCGCCGTTCAGGAAGCGCCAGCGCGCCTGCTGGACCTCGTGGCGCCGACTACACGCCGGAAGGCCGTTGTCGTCGCCGTGTTCCTGGCGCTGTGGGCCGTTGCTTTCTCCATTCCCCTCGCGTCGTCCCGGGCGATCAGGGATGATCTCGGTAGGGACGTCATCAACCTCGACTGCGGCGATACCCTCTGGCGCTTCAAGAACGGGTGCGGCCTCGACGGCGCCGACTGCCGGCCTTTCACGAATTCTTCGTTTTCCTTCAGGTGTCCGGCGAACTGCATGGCTCACAAGCTCTTGAACCCGCATGCCGTCGGTGACCGGGAGATCGTCTACCAGCCGTTGGTCGTAGGCGATGAGATCTACCGCGGCGATTCCATGATCTGCGCCTCGGCGATCCACGCAGGCATCGTGACGGACCTCAGCGGAGGCTGCGGTCGTCTCCATCGCCTTGGCCAGCATGAAGAGTTCAATAGCACGACCAAGAACGGCGTCGAGACAGTCCCCTTTGACTCGTACTTCCCGCTGTCGTACAACCTCACCGCAGACCCGACCCTCCAGTGCGGCAAGCGTGACCCTCGCCAAGCTCTTCTCCCGACATCCATGTTCTTCACCTCTATCTTCTCCCTCTTCACGACGAGCCCCGCTTGCCAGTTCTTCGTCTCCTTTGTCGGCATCTTTGCCCATGTCAGCTTCGGCTCCGATCCGCCTACCGCATCGCGGCACGCTGCCTCCGTCCTACCGGATCGCATCTCCAAGTTCACTGGCCGCCTGCTTCCGGCACTCTTTTGCGCCGCCGTGCTCTACCGGCTTTGTGTCAGACGAACCCTCGTGGATCTAAGGGCACAGTTCGAGAAGACGGCGCTCTGGTTGGGAGGGTTCTGGTTTGGCGCGCTGTCAAACTACACCTTCGGATGGATGCCGATCCAGCGCCTTACAGCACACGACATTGAGCACCAACCCGGCGCCAAGCCTGCGCTGGCTCTCATCTTGATCATTCTGACCTTCGTCATGGCCAAGCAGGTGTATTTCTTCTGGCTTGAGGGCAGATTACCCCGATTCTTGGCGCTGTACGCGCTTTTCCTGGCTGCCGTCATCGTCGGCGTCTCCATTCCCGGCGTCGACCTCCGCGTGCACCACTACATCATGGCGTTCTGCCTGCTCCCTGGCACCAGCATGCAGACGCGGACATCTCTCTTCTACCAAGGGATGTTGCTGGGCCTCTTCGTCAACGGCATCGCTCGTTGGGGCTTCGACTCGGTCCTGCAGACGCCTGATGAGCTGCGCGAGGATGGCCCCTTCAACTCACTGCTCCCGCAGATTGCGAAGCCGATCTTCTCCACAGGCTCCTTTGAGCCCAGTGTGACCTTTAGCTGGCTTGTGCCGCCAAACATAGCCACCGACTTTGACGGTATCAGCGCCCTGGTCAACGATGTCGAGCGGTTCCGGTATTACTTTGCCGATGGCCCGGACGACAACGAGTTTGTGTGGCTGAGGAAGGCCAAGATGGTGCTTCCCGAGTATTTTAGATTTGCATACATGAAGGATGGTGTGACGTTAGACTATACACAGGCCGGGACGTGGTTCTCGAACGGGTCGTGGGTGATGCCCTCATAGTAGACTTGAGCATAACATTTGCATGATCGGATAGAATGGACGGGGGCGTTGAGTTGTGGCTACTTTGTTTTTGGGCAGCGACCAGGATCCAACAAGATAATCAATCACATCATTATGAGTATCTCTAAACTTGATCATTCGCTAAGACAATGGTTTGTCGGTACATGCAAGCACCAGTGACATTATCTTGCATGAAGATAACGCCCGTCCCCTGGTTTGCAAAGCTTACCAATCGTCTTACCTCTCGATCTGTTTGCTACACTGCCTGCCTGACTGCCTCAAGACTGAGAGCCATCCCAGAACGGTTTACGAGCGCCCGAAGAGTACCGGTATTGAGCTGATTATTACCGTCTTTCTCTACTCCGTACATCCATACCAGCGCGGGATGATTGTGGCATTACGCGCCCCACAAACGCCAATGCAATAACCTGTCGGCTCGAGTATCCTTCCCAAGTTCCCAGAGTGTTTCCAAGTGACCGAAGCCGAAGAAGGTTCCAACAAGCCGGCCGAGTCTGTTCTCCAGACCCGCCGACCGGCTCCAACCGAACACTTCCATTTAAGAGCGCCAGTCTGACAATCCAGGAGGAATTAGGCTACATGTAAATAATGACTCACCGTCACGACATTCCTTCAAAGTGCACATTCTCAATTCAAAGCCAAGCCCCAATTCTCTCAGTTGGTCTGACAGTAGGACTGACCAACTTTTCTTTCTTTCTCGCCTTCAACTCGGACGAAACTTCACCGACCCAATTAGGACCAGAAGAGGCAGTGTAACCACAATGTCGAGAGCCAAAGTCGAATTGATCCCCTGGGATCCCAACTCCCAGGACCACTTCACACGGATGGTAGATCAGAGAATAGCATGCGGTTGGGCCTCGGACCTGGTGTCTCAATGGCAAGAAAACCAGCGAACCGGATTTAAGTGCACCTACTGGCTCGTAAGTCTGAACCGTCACAAAGGGGATGCGATTCGAGTTACCAAACACTGAGAGTCGTTGAGCGTGCAACACTTCTCAATCCCCCTTTCAAGCGTCATATTCCCAAGCAGTGCATCTACTAACCGCGCTCATAGGTACTCGCGGATGAGGATCCGGAGCGAGACGCAAGACTCGCAAAGCACATCGCCGATTACCCAAAAGTTAGTCCCCTCAAAATCCATGAACAGTCTCCCCTCCCCCGTGCATCAATGCTTACATCTGTCACAGGAAAAAGACCCCATGCTAGATACAGCAGACTCCATCAGCGCCACCCCGCGAACCCCGACAGGAGCATCCTTTCACCCCGTCGGCCACATCTCACTCGACATCGACAACCCCGCCGCGGCGCCCCTCAACCTCCCCATCCCTAAAGACCACGTCTACTGGATCAAGAGCCTCTACGTGTCTTTTGCACTCCAGAGCTGCGGCATCGCCAGGGCCGCCATGGACTTGGTTGAGAGCATGGCCACTAGCGAGCCACTATGCGCAAAGACTCTCATGTTGGATACGGTCTCCAAAGAGGACCAGTTGAGGAAGGAGTCCATGGTTGTGGCGCAGGGCAAACTTCCGCCGGTGAGATGACTTTTTCTCCTTTAACATCACTACGGGTTGTCGAAGACTGACATGGTGGTTTCACCTACCTCACATGTAGACACCGACGCATGCGTGGTATGAAAGGAGAGGCTATAGACTGATCCACACCATCAACAACTTTTACGGGTTCCCGGAAAAGGATCCAGATGGCAACCTGCTCATTCGAAGGACGGTGTTCTTGCGCAGAGATCTCGTCTAGCGTAAAGATGTCTTTTAGAAAATCAGCGTGTAAATAAATCTAACCTTGGACACATACACCTAAGAACGACTTGTAGCAAGAAAGATTCAACTAGTCTTTTCCGTATACCCCGGAGCCCCCTTCCCCTTCATCTGCATGATCGCCTGGCCTCCAGGCTGCCCGCCAATGACGCTCATTTTCATCATCTTCTCGTAAAACGGCACAGATTTATCCCAGCTATCGGTGGCCAGAATGCTCTTCCTCAAGTACGGCATCGGCTCGAGCGTCTCCTGCACGCATCCCACTAGCCATCTTCCCAGGCCGTTGCCCTGCATTGTGGGATCGACCCAGACGTCTGTGGTGTAGGCGAAGGACACAAAGTCGGTGACAAGACGGGCGAAGCCGACTAAACGATGGTACTCCTCCGACTCGGCGGCGTTATCTTGAGCTGTACCGCCGCCACCGCCGCTGGGTTCTTGTCGGGAAGTGTTGGTGTCGTAGAGGCCGAAGCAGAGGGAGTTCTGCAGCATTTCTTTCAAGATGGGTTCCGGTATGGCTTTGGTCCAGTAGACGGCCTCCGACGCGAATGCAGCGTTGAGTTGGGCGACTGAGATGAGGGATGCATCTGTCGAGATGAGGTATGAGTCTCTCGTCCAGCGGAGGTTCCGCATTTCGGCGCTGATTGAGTTCATGTTCAAGGTATATGTGTCAGGAAGCTGGCGATGTTGGAGTGCGGATGGGTAAACTGTATTGATTGCCGCGTGGAGTTGCGCCTTTCGAATGACGAGTGCCACAGTAAATAGAAGGTGTATCTCCTAAGATTGAACGTACGACGCAAAGTGAATGATGTATGGGATGAATCATGAGATATCAAACCAAGCCAGGGGGAAATTGACCATGTTATATCTGCTTTTGCTATCTGGGGACTTTGGGATGTGACTCAAGTCGGCTCTCGATCCGGCCACCGGTATCAACGTCGGAACAAGCCCCCACATTTGCAGATGGTCTTTGGAAACCGCCAATGCAAGCCGAGGCCGAGATGGCGGGGATTCAAGCCGAGAGTTAGAAAATAACGATCCAACAAAAGTCTGGGGAGTATTCTACGATTTACGCTTAATTTCAAGTGTAATAAATTCAAAGAGGTGTCGACGATGATCATAGGCCATACCGGAAAATAGCCCGGCGTAGCGAGCGTATCTGAAATCTGGCGTGCTAACTCCTCATGCCGATCCGAACATGAGAGCGATAAGCGCGACTCGACAAGTTTTACGAATACGAATGCGCGCTGACGATCGTGGATAAAAAACTTGATGAAGTAGCACATTTCTCCTAAATGCTCAAATAGTATAAATCGTCATACTCCCTGTCATGGTTCGCCGTCTCCTTGGGCCATGAGCGTTCTCGTGTCGCTTGTCTTCGAAGACTACGTTTTCCTTCTCTGATCTCCAAAACTTGATCTCATAGTAAGACTTCTGGAAATGCCACCACACTCGCCAGCCGATCACGATGGCAACGGTCAAAGGTAGGCTGACGGCCCAGTAGATCCAAAACTGCGGCACAACTGTGGGCTTGCCGCCGCCGCCGGTTGAGTCTGATGAGGTTGAGACTTGCCAGTTGAACATTGACATACTGAAAACTGTCTGCCGGGGATGCAATAGTCAGTGTGAGGGCTGCTTCATGAAATTGTAGGCCAGGGCACTCAGGTGTTGAAACTTACAGCTACAAAGGTCGGAGGAAGGAAAAGCATCGTCACCACTGCCACTGGCTTCATAGCTGTGCTGTCTAGTACAGCATTCGTCGCGATTTGCATTTTGAGGTTGTTTCCTGCCTGTGCGATGAAGTTGTAGAGCTGGGATTACGGACTTGTTAGCGCCGTCGAGTTGCTTGATTCTCAATCCACATCGATGTCCCTCAAGATTCCTTACCACGTTGAACTAGATGTCCAGCCTAGACCGCATAGTGCTCGTGAACGACACAATAGACCGTCTCTCGGCCTCGAGAAGCTCAATGAGGCCGCAAAGCTCCAGGTCTGCCTCTGACGACACTCCGCCGTGATGCCTTCTAACGTCCTCGTTAACCCGGAGGAGGAACTTGATATATTCTTCGTCCCACTCTAGCGTCCCCAGCATATTCACAACATCCGCGAGTGTGGTGCTCAGGAGCGCCGTCGTATTAATCCGCGCCTTCTCGTCCGTGATCATGCGGTTCATGTTTGTGGTGATGCGGATGTCTTCGACGGTCCGTTCCACCAGCCGACCGGTCTGACTCACGCCGAGAGTCTATTCGATTACCACGGTTGTCTCGTTCAGCTGGTCGCTCATGATCTCGGCCTTGGTCAAATGCAGCCGAAGAAAAACGGTGGGTAGTAACAAGGGGTGGCACAGCAGGCTGCCCGACGTCTTGATCATTTCGTGGATGGCAGTCATATGAGGGATGATTTTATCGCCGCTTATTTTGTTCACATCAGAAAAGATGTCCCAGCCGTGTATCAAAGCCAGAGTTGTGCGGGTCTCGAAGTGGTGAGACAATACCATGCCCAGATTGCCGAGTTGGAACATCTGAGGTTGCTTCATAGTGAGAACTGCCGAATTTAATTTTAGTCCAATGTTCTCATTGCTCGTGTATGGGCGTAGATCATGGTTCACGCTCACCGAGTGACTCCAACGACCGAACGCCCTTATCTTGCGTGAAGGTCAGATGAGAGTGTTGCTTCCCACCGGCCCAATCCAATATGGCCAAAGATGTAGAGGGCAGCCCGAGCGTTTTTTCCACTTAGAGGAATGATTCACGGCTCATGGCAAACCACAGAGGCCGGAATTTGATGCGTTCACAGAGAAGCAGCCGGACTTGCGCGGTTCCCTCGCCCTGCCAGTTTGGAGGGCGCGAATCTGCCCTTTTGATGAAGCCATTCTGCTATCTCAAAGTCGTCCAGAAATCCAGACTTTAGGTAGACGTTGTTGGAAAGGCCTACGGTGTGAAGTTCAGCGCTGGCCGCTGTTTGGGCTGTGAGTCGCCGAAGCGAAGAAACTTACCGTCGTCCCATGCCTCAATGTAACCTATGCTCCCTTTCTCTGGGTCCGATCTCGACCGGTGCTCCAAAATTTGCAGACGTTCTGAGTCGAACATTTAGATTAATGGAAGTCTGAGATACGATGTTTAGGGCAAATCTCACTCACATCCGCTGCAGTCAAAATGACGGCGCGCTCTACAGGTATGGGCTTAGGGGGTCGGCGTTGCACGGGGTGATGCGAGTGAGATTTTGGGATAGGTTTGTGCCCTGACCACTGGCATTGTTACCTCCTGCATTTGGTATCTCGTATCTGACGAAAAGAGATTTCTGCATTTGCCTTCACGATACTGATGAGTTGATCTTGTCACCATGACAACTTTGCAGATTATAAAGACTTCAATGTCCATCGCTATGCCTTTTGTTACAGAAGTAGTTAAAGCTGCGGATAGGCATTGGGAAATACATGCGGTCTTCGTGCATGACGGCGGTAAGGACATGGATTATTCAAGTGCTTAGCCTTTCAAGACGCGCTACTCGAGTCTGTTGCTCCATCGAACCAATATGGCGGAAATCCTTCCTCTTGTTTCTTGTCACGCAAGGAAGTATTCAACCGGCAAAGCCAGCACGCAACACTGCCATGACCCCGTCAAGAACCGGAAGGTGGGGGGGAAAGACTGACTACAGAGGCGATCTCCAACTCCCCAAGAGCTTCTTAACTAACTTTTGCCTAGGGGATCAGCCAACTCCAAGAAATGTGCCCCTCATAGTGATCACAGGCGGCCCAATGACCACATCAAAGCAAAGATTCAGGCTAAATGCATCGTAGAATTGCCGTCGATGAGCGCCCCGGACCCCTGTACCGTCGCACTACTGTGCGGAGAAACGCGGGGTGCGGAGTGCCTGGAGTATTTTCACCCGAAATTGGAGCCTATGGTTCGGTGATTCCCCATCAACAATAGTCGTGCAAAGCCGAGGGATGATGACCTGGTGCGAGGGGTTCGCGGTCTCTTCGTGGAGTCTTCTAGGAATCCGTCGCCGAACGATGGGGCGGAAATACGTCAAGGAAAAGTGTCCTAGCCTGGCCGACGGGATACCGTATACGAACGTGAAGACCACATCATGGCCCGCCATATAAGACTTAGTGGGAGGGCGCGTGATGCTCGTATGGCAATGCCACAGTCACTTCAGTATCACCGGTCAAGATGATGAAGACTTCACGGCGGTCCTCGTTACCGACGCGAGCCTTTGGGCTGACTCTCCTGAGCCTGCTGCTGCTCATCCTCACCCCCGCGAACGCCCTCACCCTCCAGCCCCGGCAGAACACATCCACACCGACCACCGGCGGCCGCGAGCGCGTGAGCATCAACAAGGGATGGCGCTTCTGGCGCTCCGAGTCTAACCCGGACGGCCTGATCTACGACCAGCGCCCGGACCTCGAGAACCTCACCGACACCTTTGCGCTGAAGCCCTGGATCCTGCCGTCAGCAAACGACTTCATCAATGACCCGGCCAAGCACTACGAGCGGCCCGGCAGCGAGCCCTCACGCAATGTCTCGTATGCCTCGGCGAGCTTTGACGATGGTTCGTGGGAGAGTGTCAACCTGCCTCACGACTGGGCTATCGCGGGCCCGTTCTATACCGAGGAGAACCCCATTATTGGAGGTGGGATGGGCCGCTTGCCTGTGCATGGCGTGGGTTGGTACC
The DNA here is from genome assembly GCA_001563125.1 of Colletotrichum salicis. Classification (NCBI taxonomy): domain Eukaryota; kingdom Fungi; phylum Ascomycota; class Sordariomycetes; order Glomerellales; family Glomerellaceae; genus Colletotrichum; species Colletotrichum salicis. Next base: position 39,511 of record JFFI01001277.1, on the reverse strand, counting down.
GTCGCTCGTTGACGGTCACCCCCGAGGATGAGGGCAAGTCTATCTTGCTCGACGTGGATGGCGCCATGTCATATGCAATGGTCTGGCTCAATGGCTACCTGGTCGGCGGCTGGCCTTATCCGTACAACTCGTTCCGCCTCGACCTCACGGCCCACCTCAAGAGTGGACAAGACAACGTCCTTGCCATCCGACTAGACAACCCTCCAGACTCGGCACGCTGGTATCCTGGAGGTGGCATCTACCGCAATGTGTGGCTGACCAAGGTCAACCCTGTCCACGTTGCGCAATGGGGCACCTACATCACCACAAAGGACGTCTCCTCCGAGTCCGCTACCGTAGACTTAGTAGTCGAGATTGAGAACAAGGGCGACTCCGACCAGGACGTTGAAATCTCAACCGAGATCCACCTCCTCGACTCTTCCACAGACAAGCCGGGAGCCAAGGTCACCGAACTCACCAGCTCCTCAACGTCTGTCACGGCGGGCAGCAAAGCCCAAGTCAACGGCTCAACAACCGTCACATCCCCCCTCCTCTGGGGCCCGCCACCAACCCAGAAACCAAACCGCTACGTCGCCGTAACAACAGTCACTGTCGCCGGCGCCGTTGTCGACACCTACGAAACCCGCTTCGGCATCCGCACCGTAACCTACGACGCGAACCGCGGCCTCCTCGTCAACGGCGAACACGTCCTCATCCAAGGCGTAAACAACCATCACGACCTCGGCGCAATCGGCGCAGCCTTCAACACCCGCGCCGCTGAGCGTCAGCTCGAGGTCCTCGAGGAGCTCGGTTGCAACGCCATCCGCGTGTCCCACAACCCTCCCGCTCCTGAACTCCTGGAGCTCACAGACAGCCGTGGGTTCCTGGTTATGGACGAGGTATTTGACTCGTGGCACCGCAACAAGACGGCAAACGACTTCCACCTCATCTTTGAAGACTGGCACGAGGCCGATCTGCGTGCCATGATGCGCCGCGATCGCAACCACGCCTCCGTCATCATGTGGAGTTTCGGCAACGAGGTATCGGAGCAGCAGATTGGCGACCCGGGCACCATCCCCGCGCTCGAGCTGCACGGCATCGTGGGCGAAGAGGATCCTACCCGGCCATCTACCGCGTCCATGAACTTTGCCAAGCCAAACATGTCCTTCCCTGCTGCCATGGACGTCCTTAGCTTGAACTACCAGGGCGAAGGCATCCGCGACACGCCAAACTATTCCTTCCTCCCCGGCGTGAGAACGCACCCACTGTACGCCGACTTCCACGAGGCCTTCCCCGACAAGATGATCCTCAGCAGCGAGACGGCCTCAGCCCTGAGCACGCGCGGGACTTACATGTTCCCCGTGACGGGCGACACCGGCGCCCCCGTAAACGATACCTCGGGCGGAAACTCCACTTCGCAGCAGGTCAGCGCGTACGAGCTCTACTCTGCCAACTTTGGCTCCTCGCCCGACAAAGTCTTCAAGGCGCAGGACACGCACCCCTTTGTCGCGGGCGAGTTCGTCTGGACGGGCTGGGATTACCTCGGCGAGCCGACGCCCTACTACACGGCGCGCAGCTCGTACTCGGGCATCATCGACCTCGCAGGTTTCAAGAAGGACCGCTTCTTTTTGTACCAGGCGCGTTGGAGGCCGGATGTCAAGTTTGCGCATGTGCTGCCGCACTGGAACTGGCCTGAGGACCGCGTCGGCGAGGTTACTCCCGTGCATGTGTTCACGTCGGCTGACGAGGCCGAGTTGTTCGTCAATGGGGTCTCGCAGGGCCGGCAGACGCGCGCGGAGCTGACGTACCGCTTCCGATGGGACGACGTCGTGTACGAGCCCGGTGAGATCCGGGTGGCGACGTATAAAGACGCCGCAGACTGGGCCGAGACTACGGTGCGTACTGTCGGCGCGGCCGCGAAGCTTCGCGCGTCGGCGGACCGTACGACGATCGCTGCCGACGGCGTGGATCTGTCGTTTGTGACTGTCGAGGTGCTGGACGCGAACGGCGATGTGGTGCGGTTTGCAGATGATGAGATTACCTTCTCCGTGAGCGGGCCTGGCAAGATTGTTGCGACTGATAATGGTGACCCGGCGGACTTGGTTGCGTTCCCGTCGTTGGTGCGCAAGGCGTATAGCGGTCTTGTGTTGGCTATTGTGCAGTCTGAGGAGGGTGTTGCGGGAGATATTACCGTGACGGCTTCTGGTGCGGGCCTCGAGGGGGTTGAAGTTGTTGTGAAGACGCAATGAAGTGGCAAGACTTTAGTGTAAATAGTAGTCTAATCTAAGACTATGTGAAGAGAACCTCGTACAAACAACAATCGAAAGCTGTAAAGCCTCGAAGACATTCAATTGATGATAATCATGTCCAAGAAAGTTTGGTGGTTTGCGCTCGCTCTCGCAAACAAGTCGCCTTGTGCTCCGGGCGTTACGCCCTGGAAGAGCCAGATAAATGGGCTGCAAAGGCCAACAGAGTGAGAAGATGCATGCCGGGGGCTGCCAGGGTAGCACACGCAAACGGGATGAACCATAGCTACGAGTCAAGAGTCTTTCGACTCAGCTCTCAACTGAGGTCAACTCGTTGTCTATCGTTCGAGGTAGAGCCAAAGAAGACAAAGAAGCTCGAGTTTGAAGGCCAAGATCCAAACATGCGTCTCCCTATGTTCGGCCAGCTATCAATCTTCTCGTGCTTTCACCACACCGAGATCTTTAGACGTAGGAACACGCCAGCCACGCCGGTATAGAAAACGGCGCCGGGGAATTAGGTTAAAGGCGGACGGCGGAGCAATAGGACCCTAGACGAATATAGCAGCAGACCACCCCACGTCGAGCAGGTTGGCCGGCAGTGAGATGGCTGCTATCACTCACTGCTTCCACTACTGCTGCTGCTACTTTCACTCCGGTCACTATTTTTTACTTTTTTTCTTCTATATTTCCTTCAAGAACATACTCAGGAAAGCGCAACATGGCAGTGATCACAATTCTAGTGGTCATATGAAGCGGGCCGCTCGTGCGTTGGGCGGCATCCTGTTCTGTCACCACTGAACTCCGTGAACGTCTGGAGGGAATCCCGGCATTGTCGAGATTGACCTTCCCCACTAAGGCACCCTGCAGCATCCGCCCTTTACGAGGTTGCAAATGATCGCCATAATGCGGGACGATGGGCACATCAAGTAAATAAGCTCTCTCTTTAAAGATGGCACATCCGTCGCGGCGGGCCGTTCGCCTGGTCTCTCCTTTCTTGCTGCACGTTCTGTCAATCGTTTGGATACGTCAGTTTGAGATCCGTCAAAACATGTCGCTCGTCACTCGTTTCTTCTCGGCGGCGGCGGCGGTCGCGTCCGTTGCGACTGCGGCTGTGCTTGATCTGCCCATCATTGTCGATAATGGCTACGTGAGTTTCCCCCCCTGGGCCCTTAGAGCCTCGGGCCTGGGGAACAGGAAAAGTCACTGACACTAGGCATCATAGAAAGTCGTTGAGTTTGGCATCGGAACTCCAGCAAAGACGTTCCGTCTCCTCTTTGACACGGGCAGCTCGTCTTCATGGGCGACCGATAGCCAATGCCTCGCCAAGGGAAACTGCAACAACGTGAGCGGGTACATCTCTCTCGAACCATACCCTTGAGCACGGCGATCCTACAAGGCCACTGACACATTCAATGACAGATATGATCGAACCGGCTATAGCATAAACGCCTCGACCAGCGGTCACTACACCGGCGAAAGCGCCGTGATCCCCTACCTCGGAGGCGACGTCGCCGGCCCCGCGGTCGCCGAGAAATGGACTGTCGGCAACTTCTCCTGGGACCAGTCCTTCATCGCCGCAAACGAGAGCAACTGGGCGGCGCTCGCAGCCGATGGCTTCATGGGCCTAGGCTTCAGCTCCATCATCGACGGTGGCGCAAACACCGTTGTCGAGACCCTCATGTCGGAGGGCCACCTCGACGCCGCCAAGTTTGGAATCTACTACGGCACCGAGGCCAAGAACACGAGCGGCGTCCCCGGCGACGGCGTTTTGACTATTGGCGGCTCCCGCGAGGACGAGTACGTTGACGGCGAACTCGTCACGATCCCCATCACCCGCGTTGACGGCACCTACGACGTCTGGCGGTCCACGATCCTCAAGGTCAACGGCACGCGGACGACGAGCAACGGCAGCGTCGTTGAGACGCAGACGGACTTCGACCAGGCGCGCGTCGTCTTCGACACGGGCGCGGGGTCCATCACGCTGCCGACGAAGCAGAACCTGGCCGTGTACGAGTCCATTGGTATGAACTACACGAAGATCCTCAAGGGCGAGCACATCCCGCTTTGCAGCGAATTCAACTCATCGTGGTCCTTTAAGTTTTCCTTTGGAGACCATCGGTACCCGCAGGTGGTTGAGATCCCGGGCGATCAGTTGGCGAGACCAGGTTTCGCGTACCGGGACGATGCGTGCTGGCCTCCGTTCGAGGATGGTGCTCAGTCTGGGTTTGTGTTGATCGGGACGCCATTCTTGAAGAACTTTTACACGGTGTGGGATTATGGATCTGCAGCGAATGAGACGCAGATTTGGAAGTTCGACCCCACCTTGTCGTTTGGGTACTTGAAGAATAAGACCACCCCGGCCAAGTGAGAAGGATGATGGGTGGGGGATGGAAATGATGTGACAGAACGATAGTGTACGGTCACAAGCGTGGCTCAGATCAAAACCAGAATCTTGGAGCCCATCAGAAGCAAAGATACCATGCGATCAAATCTTGGAAATCCTTCAATTTGACATACCGGGGGTCATGCATCGATTGCGATCGTGAGCTGAAGATCTCGGATCGCACGTGGAGGAGGACCAGCCAATCCAACTGAGGGGGGCACCCAGCCGGACGGATCTGCATCGGGCTCGTCTATTTGACTTTTGATGTGACGTGCCGCACCTTGCAGAAGATGGAAGGTGAGTATCTATCACAGGGTTATGATTTGGCAGCGACAATTTCGACAAGGACTAGGATGCGTGAGTTGATGTGGGTGAGGTGGCCCAGACCTGAGCTGAATAGAGTAAGCGAGTGAGTAAAATGTGAGTGAGTGGCTGAGAGATTGTTTGTGTGAGTGTGTGAGTGAGCTGTGAGATGAGAGGCCCAGACGCCAGAAGTGCGAGGTGCCGTGCGTCGCTTCCATAAAACCCCAAACCCAACATGACGTCGTCGGTGACGTCTTGGCTGAAGTTGCGCTCAGCGCCATTGGCTCACGGCGAAGACGCACTCGCCACGCGCCCACGCAACTTTCGCAGCTTCACAGTGAGAAGGTGTGGCTGGGAAAAGCCTGGAACACATGGGAAGGCGTTGCACATGCACGAGCCGCTCAGTCAATCGTCACTGCTCTGCATGGAGTGTCTGGTTGGTCATTCATCAGGTGTATTGAGTACGCCTGTGTGTGTGAGAGAGAGAAAGGAGGGGGGAAGAATGTGGCATATTACTCCTTGAACACCAGCCGTTCATCTGAGCCACGTTCTTCCTTCATGATACCCGTTACCTCCGAAATACCTAGCAAAATCTATTTTTTTCTGTCAAATATTATCTTTCCCCAATACCTAGCCGTATCTAAATCTTTCCTGATTCTCTACTCCTGTACCTAATAGTGATCCATCATGCCTCGGACACTGCTTCTGTGTTTCATCCATGGCTTCAAAGTGAGTAGTCAATAACAGCAAGCCATCGATGCGCCGGCACAGCAAGCAGCTAACAAGTACAAACCTTTCAAGGGGAATGAAAACACATTTTACGACTTTCCAGATGTAAGGCTGCCCTCTTTGCTGCGACCATCACTTCCGTACTGATGCTTGTGATCTAGGACTTGAAGCGATCAGTCACCAAGCAACTTCCAGACCATCGGGTCGAGTCCATCGTGTACCCTCAATATGAGACCAAAGGCGAGTTGGCGCAGGCCACCGAGGCGTTTCTGTCATGGTTAGTTCACTTCAACGCTCGCAGTTGCCTGTACCCTGCAGTAACCTAACACTGTGTAGGCTCAAGGAGAGGGTCATGGATGTGAGAAAGGCCAACGTCGAGAAGCCCTGGCCACCAAAAGACAGAGAAGTCGGAGTCGTTCTCGTTGCTCACTCCATGGGGTAAGCAGCGTTGAGATATCTGCACCTTTGCACGACCAAAGGCTAACAGCACCTCAGAGGATTCGTCGCCGCAGATTCGCTGTTCCTCGCCATCAACGAGCGAGCACAGTCCAATCCGTCAGAAGATGACCCAATCTTCCCCCTCATCCAGGGCATCCTCACCTTCGACACCCCCTACAACGGCCTCGCCCGCTCCATGTTCGTCTATGGCGGCTTTTCCAACTACCAAAAGGTCAGCAGCGTCTTCAACGTAATGACAGCCCTCTCGGCCGCTGCACCCTCGACCCTCGCCCGTCTAGGCACCCGCCGCGCCGCAACCTCGGCCGTGACATCTACCGCCACCCGCAACCCAGGCTGGAAGACGTGGCAGCTTGTCGCCGTGAAGACAGGCACCGTAGGCGCCATCGCTGCCGGCGGCGTCGCCGCTTACGTCAACCGCGAGGCCATCCTAAAGGGCATCAAGGGCCTCAACAAGAACTCCGTGAAAGAAGGCTACCAGCAGAGTGTCGATGCCCTCGGCCAGGGGCTAGCGTACATCAATCGCGGCAACGTCGGCCAGTCCTTCGCCTGGCTCTCGGACCACTTCACTTTTGTCGGCGCGCTCATGAAGCAGAAGGAACTCAACCGCCGCCTCGAGCGGATGGGTGCACTCAAGGGCGTCGGTATTCACGACTTTTATGCGTCGCTGGGCGAGAATGGGTACTGGCAAGGTGGCTATTTTGTCCCCGAGCGGACGTTCTGCGCCGTTCCGGAGGAAAGCCATCCTGCTTCGTCCCTCTTCTCGCGGCAGGTTCTGCCAGAGGTCGACGACGAGGTGGCGGCGCATATGGCCATGTTCCAAGCTGATAAGCACAAGGGATACGAGAAGATGACTGAGCAGGCGGCCGACCTGGTGCTTGAGTGGTTCAAGAGCGAGGAGCCGGTTGTCGACGACCTCAAATTCCGTGAGACGCCGCCCGAAGAGGTTGCGGAGGACGCCGAGGTCGAGGAGACGCTGGAGAAGGCCATCTCCAACACCGAAGCACCTGAAGAAAAGTCAGATGACAAGCTCGCTGAAAAGGTCGACGAGAAGGAGGGTTCAAAGTCGGCAGATGGCGAAATGCCCGACGAGTCGCCCATCGACATTGCCGCCGCCGCCTCGCTCGTGCCGCTCCCCGCCGATGGTGAGGGAGATTTGGTGGGCGATATGAACCCTGAGAATATGACTACAGAGGAGAAGCGGACGTACATGCAGCATCTCTTTCGCATCGCGCAGTCGACAGGCACGGGCGTCAAGGGGTGGCTTCCTGGTATGCCCAGTATGCCAGGTATGCCAGGTATGCCGGGTATGCCAACTATGCCCAACATGCCGAATATGCCCAAGGTCCCTGCCTCTGTCTCTTCTCTAGGCCAGGCATCGCTACCGAGCGTCAACATTTTCAGAAAGTCAACACCCTCTCAAGCGCCGGCCGACGGGGAGAAGCCAGAGGCCGAGAAGGCGACCGCTGCAGGGGATGTCGCCAAGGCGGAAGGCAATGTTGCAAAGGCAGATTCGGCCGTTGCTGACGGCAAGAAGGAAGGTCAAGAGACTGCAAGCGAAGCCGTCGGCAGTGAGACTGCTCAAGCGGCAGCCGCCACCGGCCAACTTGAGACCCAACCTGCGGAGACAGTCGCCGAGGATGGCAAGAAGAAGGGCTGGTCGCTGCCGAGCGTAAACATCTTTAGAAAGTCGACGCCTTCCCAGACGCCTGCTTCTGAAGGGAAGGAGACTACGAAGACTGAGAGCGATAAGAATCCCGGAGCGGAGGTTGCTGGCAAGGAAGCGGTTGAGGGTCAATCGGCTCCAGAAGCTGAGGCGGTGGGGACTGAGGTAGCTCAAGCAGCGGCAGCGACCGGCCAGCTGGAGACAGCTGACGTTGATGATGATGCGAAAAAGACGACGGCATGAGGAAGAGGGATGTGAAAATGACCGGGATTTGGTTTTGTTTCGGGAAATACGAGCGCGGATTGATTGCATCGGAACCTTAGTACCTAGTTGATTGAGCTAGCAATACCAAAATAATAGCAGAATAATTACGATTCCCTTCAACGTTGACCGTATTGGTGGAGTGACTTGTTGTGGCTTTTTGGAGACTTGACACAAAAGGCTGAATGAAAGAAGTTAAAACGACAAGTGGCTTAACCTTGACAGATGCTACCCCAACGACATTGGAATGTCTCTGGCAACTTCAAAAATGATGGAAATCGCATCAAAAATCTGAGGTGCATCAAGGAACAAAAGATCTTGATTTCGCCCGGACTTGAACCGGAGACCTTCAGTGTGTTAGACTGACGTGATAACCAACTACACCACGAAACCGAAATTGTTAGAAAGGGAGAGTATAAAGCTCTTGATGTTGGTTTCAGTCAATGGCCAGAGGATGAAATCTACTCGCTTCACTAGACCTGCGGTAGTCAAGTTATTAGGGAAGGATTCTCTTTTCACGGGTTTATCTAACCCGTAAAAGATGTTCCATAACCTCCTTTAATCCATTTGCTACACTGCTAGAAGATGGTGGATGGGTTGGCTTGCTGATTGGGTAGCACCCAAGCTGAGAGCCTGCGAGCGGTTGAAGGCACTGCCATGAGTGCAAAATAGCCACCTGTTCGGATACTTAGAAGGCTGCAAGCCCATAATTAGAACTGCATTTACCTTAGTAAGGCTTAGACCGTGCTGAATTGGTCAGTCGCACAACTGTGGCAGTGTTATGCGGCGGTCTCAGACCAGCCACGGACGCGGTTGTCAGAAAGAGTACCACACCTACAAGTAGGTCAAAGTTGAGCACTCAATTCAATAAAGTAAAATCGAAGAATAAATTGGTTTAAAAATTCT